>BJBW01001551.1:125019-259077 GCA_004320125.1 Scolopax mira | reverse complement strand
AAAAAAAAACCCCAAACCACAGTGAGGGGTAGGGAGCTGAGCTGCTGTACTGCATGTACTTGGCAAATACCTGTGCACTATGTCATTGGGAGAGCAAAGCACATTTCTCCTGGGACATGCTATTCCTCCTGGCTGCTTCCCTGGTCTACTGTCTCCAGCATAATTGCCACTTGGAGTGCTAGATGTTAATGCTATGGCCCCAGGGAGCACTGCTTTTTCAGCAGCCTGTGGGAAAGAACAAAGAGGGCAGCAGGAGAGCGCCAGGAGCAAAGCACCTCGCTCTTCATCAGGAAAACCCAAGCTACAAGTCAGCAGATTTACCACAATTTCAAGTACTGCTAAAACTTCATTACAGCCCTGACACAAGTATGTGCTGCATGAATGCAAAGCTGTGCTTTGCCCCAAACCAGCTAAAACATTGGAAAGAATCATGACTATCCTGATGAAGAGCTGGTATCCACCTCTCAGGTTAACCTGGAACTGGATTCCCAAGCAGAATATGGGCAGATCTTACCTCTGCCATGAAATTTCCAAGAAGGTCAGGCAAAACAAGTTTTGGTGCAATTCACTGCCCCTAACTTCAGCTTATTCAAAAAGCTTAGGTCTTTGAAGAGGGCCAGAGATACTGGAGGAACATGGGCTCTTCCACAGTCACTCACCTCACTCTCAGTTTGATGGTGGACACCAGTAGAACAAATTGCTTTTTGGAGAGGTGATATTTAGTCAGCATGGAAAAAAAACATGAATCCTACCCTCTGCTGTGTTTCTTTCTACCTCCTGTGGAACGTAGATAATGGCTTGATGTGTGGGATAATAGCTCTTAGTGTGGGACCACACTTGGAGATAAAGTTTGCCAGCTTTATCCCACAAGTGGCTAATGCAAGGGCAGGTAAGCAGCTATGAGAGCACAAGCCAACTCTCAGAAGGGTGTACCACATGCACCTCTTGTTACTCATGGCAAATGGACAGCATCCTCCCCTCAGCAGGCATTGCCTTGGGCAGCCGAGGGAATTGATGCACTGTAAATCCACATGATCTTCCCCAGCAATGACTTGTCCACACACGCACAGTTTGCACTGCTTTCGGCTGCCAGCTGGTCCTTCAGACTTTTGCTAATTTGATTAAACCCAGGACCACATTTTCTTAATCTGGGTGTAATCCCTTAAACAGACCTGATCACGGCCTCTGGCTGATGTGCAACTCTTTTATCTAGGGCAGCCAGGAGCGCTGCCCACGAGTGTGACGGCTGCATGATAGTCCACCTGGTAGAGTGGGGTGGAGATGGGTGGCCCCTATTGGGAAGAAAGGACCTGCCACCCTGTTCCCCTCAGCAGCACGGAGGAACTGCCAAGGTGCCTTGCTGGTACAGGGGAGAGCCTGGGGCAGGCCAAAAATTGTAACTCAGAAGCACATCGTGACAGATAACTCAGAGCAGCCTTTTGGCCACCTCAGAACAGCCTTTAGGCCACCTCAGAGCAGGGCTGTAAACACCCTTGGCCTGCAGAGCCCCAGGGTAAGAGAAGGTAGAGGAAGAAAGGGAGCAGCATCTTCCCCAGAGCTTTTCCTCAGCGGCTGGCTCTGCCCGGCCATCAAGGACTGTTGCCTCCTCACCTGAAGGAGACAACACGGATCCTTCCCTGGATTGAGTTTGCACCACCATGGCTCTGCACTAACTTTTGGAAAGATGATGAGCTCCCTGCTGCTGTGGTCTGCCTATGGCTAAGCTCAGCATAGGGTCACGCAGGGGTCCAGGCAAGCTCCTGTGGGTGTATTGTACGTCCATGCCCATTCCAACCCTTTCTTTGCCAACACATGCTGAAGCTGATTAAAGTAAGAGAGACTCTGTGCTCTCTGGTCTTTACACAGAGTAAGAAGCAATACAGACAACACTTGCGAGGACTTCACTCTAATTTTCTGTGTTCTAACGAACTTCATCCACAGTACGGGTGAGATTGCAGCTTTATGCAGGTTCTTTCTGAAACTGTAGGGGAACTACATCTTGTCTTTCCCGTCGCAGTAAGCAGCCATTCCCAGCTTATTTGAAATATGAAGCAAACATATGTGCATGTATTTGTGTGAAACTAATGGAAAAATCTCTGGGCTAGCACTTGTCCTTGGGGGCACCAGAAACCCCAAGTAACGCCAGTGAAGGAGAGGGAGTCAAGCTGCACTCTTGTGACAAAGAGCAGAAGGGATTTCTAAGTATTTGCCATGCTATACCTCTCCACCATGCAAAGGACCCCTTCTCAAGATCTCAATTACTGTTAGTCAAAGCTGCTTTTTAGGCTCTCATTGGGGTTCTGAACACATAGACACAAAATTTTTTAAATGACATTTTTGTGAAAGTCAGCAACCTTGTCAACTCTGCCTGTTACCTGAGTTGTCTCTCTCTCGTCAATCTTCTTCTAGTAATTAATTTCCAGGCTTTTTTTCCATTAGATAATATTACAGTGTTGATAAGCAGCTCTTCTCTTTTGCACCAGAAGAGTGGTCAATGCAAACAGGTAGCTTTCAAAGTCCTTGAAGAGAAAGATGTTCTGCAAACTGAATTTGTTACTGAATCAAAATTGTGTTTCAGATATGGAGGACTCGTGAACTTAAAGCAAAAATCTATAGCTGGTCAGCACTTTGCTTGCTCATGCCTATTTGAGTTGCTCTGGGCAGTAAACACTCTGGGAATACAATGCATCCTTGGGCTATAGCCCATCTGCATAGAACAATTTTGCTGCTGAATATGCATTTCTTGCTAAGGGTAACTGCTCATCTCAAGGCTGTAATGATACTGATGCACTCATGCCATGAACTGCAACCCACTGTTCTGGCAGTTCCCTTGCTTTATTTCTTCGCCGCAAGAGCTGGAATGAATTGTATTTGTTGGTGAAGCTTATTTTTGCTGGCTTTCTGTCTCGGGTAGTGGAGGATTTTATGGTGCTACCCTGTCTGTTTCAAAATGTTTTTTTAATCATCCTTTTTCCCAGCCATTGCATTGTCCTGAAATAGCCCTGTATATAAACAGCAATCATGTGTATGGGCTCCGTGTTTCCCAGGGTACAAAACTCCCTCTACAAACACAATTTGGGAGAAATACTGTGAGCCTGCACCTTCTGGCCATCAGGCTGGCTGGCTGCAGCTGGTATAGCTGACATCCTTCCTCTTCCCTAGACTTCTTGTACATCTCAGCTAAGATGACAAACAATTTCTCTGCACGGAGACAGGAGTACTTCTGAGTATCAGGGATTTGTACCATACTCAGTCCTAAATCCAGACTGGAGTGAGATTGGGGTGTTTCCTAGCCCCTTCCCCAGCTCTGTCACTTCTGCAGGACCCCAGGGGACATCTTACTTCAGGCCCTGCCTCTGTGCCTCAGGGAGATGAAAGTATTTCCTTACTATTTACAGGTAGGCAGGATGCTTTTCAAAACATTTCTGAAACATTTTGGCATTATAAGCCCTGGGACCCATATAGAAACTCTGCTTGATTACCAGTAAATCTGGGGGCTCCTGCCTCCCACGCTGTGGTGATGATGCCAGTCTGTGGCAATGCCAGTTTGTGGCAATGCTGCCTTCTGCTAGAAGTGCTGGCTGTGTGGACCTGATGCGAGAACAGATTCCTCCAGATAAAAGTCTCCAAGGCAAAAAAAGGGGGATGTTTTCTGCACGTTTGTTTCAAGCGGGATTGGTTCTTCATCCTGTTTCACAGTGTTTGTCCACAGCACTTGGGCCAACACAGCTGCTGGGAGAGCTGGGAAGTCCCAGGGCAGCAAGAGGAAGGGCCAGGGGATTATGGCAATGAGGCAAAGCTTTTGCCCTCTTGGTGCTGATAGATATTTTGGGACATCCAGGTACAGCCCCAGAGTCCCAAATGATGAGATTACCCTCTTTCTCAGTACCTGGGGGATATGCCTTTCTTCATTTTGGTTTCCTCTTTGCCACATGCTGCTTTTTAGAGAATTGCATAGAGGAACACCTAAAATGTCTACTCTGTAGTGCTTGCCTTACCACAATATGTGTTTTTGTAGATTTTTGCAAAAATATTAATGGAGACTGGATTATCCCAAAAGCAAACCCGCACAATGACTGACCCCATTTCAGAGCCCAATACTTTCAAACTTTTCTCTATAATCCTGAGGCTGTATAGAAGAATTTCCCTGGTTGGGGGCGAAAAGAAACCCAAGAAATCAGTACCACTTCCAAACAACAACTAGGTCCTTCCCAAAGCTCAAACACTCCCATGCCAGTTGGATCACTACCAGTTGAAAAATGGGTCTGGTGGAAGACCCAGAGTAAGAGTGTGGACCTTGAGAGCAGGGTCCTAATCAATAACCTATTACCGTGTGTGGCACTTGCCAAGAGAGCCCACACAGTGAGGTAAAGTTGCACCATACTCTCTCCTCTAATGAGAAACAAGACCCTGATTCAGCAAAGCACTTAAGTGTTTTGATGAACCAGGGCCAGATTGAACATCTTGTGCAGAACTCAGTTGTCTAGTGAACAGTATCAAATATTTTATTGATGGATGCAGACTTAAATGAAAATTAAAGATGTGGCTATTTAAGGCTGTAGGTGCCCAAACTCATAGTGTTCGTTTTTTTATTGTATTAAAGTAATCATTTGTACGGGAACAGGAGCAGCCACCTCCAGAAAATCCATCCCTGTCATGCTGGGAAGAATATTCTCAGTCCTCCCCCAGCACCCTGTCAATTTGACGGCTTATGTAGCTTGCCTAGAAACTCAGCACATTCAGGCTATTTCACATCAACAAATTTCAGCCATATCCTCTCTTTTCCTACCAGGAACACCCAGCTTTCACACCCTTATTGGTCACACAAGGTGCGGGGAAGCGTGGCATGGCCTCCTGTAGGCCAGATCAGATATTAGAAGGTATGATCAACATGGTGGAGCACCACTAGACAGGTCTCAAGATCCTGCCACCCGTTCTTTGAGGCTGCAGCCAGCGAGGGTCCCTGTCAGCCTGCTTTCCTCTCTCTAACACCTCCTGCCATCCTCCTAAGAAGGGCTCTGAAACTCGGAGAACATTAATCTTGGAAAATGAAGCATTATGGCAGGTGAAGATAAAGCTCGGTCTATTAAAGCCGGCTCCCTCCCATCCACTGTGCAGGTGTCACCTCAAATGCTGGGTGCAGCAGGGCCGCCCAACTGCTCTTGCAGAGAGGGGGAGAGAGCAGAGGCTGGACTTCAGCACATCCTGACTTCGGGACTGAAAGACTTTGTCTTTGAAAACGTATTTTTCTGATGCAAAAATTTTAATGGCAAGTTATCGGTATCTTGGACACGTTTGAAAACATATCTATAGCACAGTAAAATGTCAAACAGAGCTTTTTCTAATAGAGCGAGACGTTCTTCTCTCTCCTTCTCCACCCTAGTGGAGCAACAATCTTCATTCCCATTTTACTGATCAATAACACACCCATTGGCCCTTTCAGATAGGTAAAAAAACACAGTAGAAATCTCGTATATATATACTTAGATGCAATCACCTCACTGCCATGGAATAAAGGCAGGTGGAAATGGAAGGAAAAGGAAAAAAGGAGTAGACACAGAGCTTTTTCACTCAACCTTATGCTCTTTTAAATAAATTTCCATACAGCCACTAGCACTCAAACAATTTGCAGAGAAGGTGTAAGTTACAGGGCACTCGGTTTATCTGCTCAGGCATGGCAAAGCACACACACGGACACACACTGCGGTTCCAGGGAGTCTAGGGATTTCAAAGCTGCTTTATCTCCCAGATAACTCACTGGCAAAGAAGGGTGAATTAAAAACAGCGTCGGCAACTAAAAATGGAATGGTAGATGGTGATTACAGCCTTTAAAAAAGAAGTGTCACTTAAATGCATGTTACAGCTTTGTCCAGTGCAAGAGTTTTAACATTTTTCCTGAAAACATGCAAATCCTTGAATAGTATATCTCAGTCTATGGGTGATGGCTTTGCTTTTCGTGCTTTCACACCACACCTCCTCCAACCCCACCACCTCCAAGTAGTTTGGGGGGATTTATGAACTGTAGTAAAAACCCATCTTCTAGCAGCCGGACAGAAATCCACTCTCCTAATCCCACACATCACCTAACCACGCTCTCCTAAATCCCACACATCGAGCTGATTCACTACACGACTCCAGTAAGCCTCCACCTCCTCTCTGGTAAAAATACAAAAGAAAAATCCACAGGTTTTAAGTTCTTGGGCTGAGCCACATTGAGCTAACTCTTGAGAAAGGCTGAGCAGCCGAAGTTCTCACCTATGGAAGTGCCAAGTGCCCAGGAATTCTGTACAGGCACAGCACTGAGGCACTCAAAATGATGGGAATGCTGGGCATTTCTGCCCTTCACCTCCGCAGCCTGCAACGCCACTGCTCTGAAGGAAGGTAGTGCCATTTATGTGCCATGGCAAAGGCCGGAGCCCTAATTTTCATAGGGCCTTGGAGGAGTCATGTTTTTGCAACAGTATTTGAATGACTGACTTGAAAAGCTTCAGAAAAAAAAAAATGCAAAATACTGTCAAAAATGCAAAAACGTTTGTAATCCCTCAGCCAGGGGGAAGAAAAAAGCACAGGAAGGAGCTTAGCCAAGCTGACTGGGTGCAGTGGATCTTGATCTTTGCTCACCCCATAGATATTGTTTCCACCCCCCATTTAATGCACTCACAGCCTTATCTTTTAAAGTGATCTCATTAAGGGCAGGGGACAAGCCAGCAGGGGGTGTGAGACCCGTAATTATAGACTGAAGGTTGGTAGAAATACAGTTACATACAACCCCCTTGTCTTCCCTGGGTCCCCTCTTAAGGGAATTACCCTTCCAAAACCATGAATCCCTTTTGACCCCCTTCTGAACCACCCAGGGACCCCATGGTGGAGCACACCCCGCTTCATCTGCGCTGCTGCTGCTTCTGTTTCCTGCTTTACTTTGCTGTAGGTAACCCCGTCCTCTGGAGGCTCTCGAGATAAGGTACAAGAAGTGGATGGCAGAAAATAGCTTATTTGGGCCCAGCTCCACTCTTTGTTTTGCTGAGTAAGTGGGAGCCTCTGCTGCGAAGGGCGCTGTGCTGTCCCCAGGCAAACCTGCCCCACTGCGCTCAGGCTAATGGCCGCTGAAGAAGGGGCTGTGGTTTTCCAGGTGAAGACCAAAGCCTGGCTCTTGCTGCGACACACACAAAACGCTGGCGAACACAGGAGATGTCACAGAAACCAAAACCAGGCTGGGATCCCAGTTATGCCAGCAAATGCTGTCCTAAGGCTGTGGCAGTTGCAAAGGGATAAGGATTTTCTCCTCTCTGCGGAGCTGCAGGCAGCCTGTCACTGGAAGCAGCAATGTGCCTCAGCAGAAGTTGTTGTATCCAGGAGTAAGAGCAAAGGGCTTTCAGACCCTTGGACACTTTAACTGGAACCTGCTAAAGTTTTTCTATGTGCTTACCTTCCCTCTCTGTGACTCTGCTTTCCCGCCCTTAAAGCGGCCGTAATAAAAATTCCCTCTGTATAAACACTCTCAGCTTCTTGAAGTAAAAAAATGCAGCAGAAGGGCCGTGTGAGGACCACAGCAACAAGCACTCACCTAACACCCTGCACTGCTTACCTAAGCCCACCCTTCTTGTTTCATCACAATGTCCCACGCTACCTACCCCTGGAATTCAACTGCCCACAAGCAGCCAGCAGTCCAAAGGGGAAAGTGATGTATCGCTGCAAATCTGCAAAACAACGATTCATGATTACTCCCAGAACGAGGACACACAAGCCAAAGGGCAGGAATTTTCAGGTATTAAAACCTGATTTGGATCTGACCCACTGGCAAGAGTGAAGTTCGCTGTACATTATCTCTGCTTCTCCCAGTTGCCCTGCCAGGGTATCAGAAAGAGCTTGTAATTGCTTGTAGATACTGAAAACAGAGCTCTCATGATTTTTCTTAAGCTAATCTGATACCTATTACAGGAGGAGAACACAAGTCCTCTACCCTCCCTGCCTGTTCTGACATAATAAAATTTCCTTTGACCTGTATGGATTTGCTCTCTGTTTAAATCACTGCCAGTAAGAGAACCGAGATGCATTTTTCTCCTGAAAGAGACACTAGGTCTGGGTTTACAGAAGAAATGGCAAAGTGTCAACTACCCCAAGACGGATCAAATTGATAGCATGCCAAACCAACTACACTGGTTAAGCGGCACTTCCACTAGAAACATGTCTCAGAGGTTGTCTGGAGGTCGTCTTTTAGTGTCCTATTGATGGTGCCACCTTCAAAGAAACCTAAGTGTGGTCCAGTGGATTGCTCTTATGGAGTGAAAATTAAATGAATAGCTGATTTCAGGCTCTGAAAATTTCTATCCAGTTCTCCCCACTCGCTGGCAAGAGACAAGCCTTTCATGGGAAGTCTTAAAAGAAAACCTCAAAGATGAGTAACGAGAGCAAAATGAGAGCGCTGCCTCAGGGTCAAGACAGTGCAGCTTTGAAGGGAGATGGCTGCCCAGGTGCCATGTATTTTCTAGGTAAACTCTAAGTTTCGGTCTCCAAGTCTGTTGACACAGTGCCAGATCCAATAAAGACCATCAGAAGCATAAAACAGAGCTTATGCCGAAAACTAAAAAAGTGTCTCTGAAATGGTGGCCTACCATCTAAAATTGCATCTGATCTCTCTGCTGGTTTTTACTTCAAAGTTCACTATGTTCAGTCCCAGTAGCACGTCAGCACTGAGCAGGTTGAGCCCCTTGTAAATCTCACTGGAAGTGCAAAGACAAAGCGTCCTGCATGTCCACAGGAGCCAGATCCATCCAAAGCTCCAAGCTTTAAGTTCACCCAAAGACCTAGGGCACAGTGACAAGACCACGCTCCACCAATGGCGTGGTGCCTCCAACACCTTTGAAACGGCTGTGATGGTGGTTGTGGCATCCCTTCCCCTTACACACATGAGTCTGTAACAGTTTGATAAGCAAGCTCTTGGCCAGGACGTTTAAGGCCTGAATTCAGTTATACTGAGGGGAGTTTTAACCTCTGCTTGCAAGGAAACCGTGTGGAGCAAGAATGCTCTTAGCACCTCCATAGCTAATTTTTGAGGAAAGCGAAGCCTCCCGTGGGGAAGAGCCTATTGAAATGCTTTCTCCATCATTTCCAAGCTCTCCAAATTTCCAAGCTCATACAGGGTCTGGGAGGTTCTTCTAAGCTGTCAAGAATGAAAAAGAGCAGGAGCTAATTTTCTTCGCTAGTGCACCTAGACAGAAGTAAAAAGCAAAGTGATCAAACACAGAGTCACAACTTCTGTGTCAGTCTTTCCCAGATGTTGAAGTGGAAGGGGAGGATGATGGTCCCCTAGCCAGGCTCCATGAGCAACACAGGGCAAAGACACTCTGTAGATCCTCACCAAGTCCTCAAGCACCAAGAGTGGCAACCACCACGCTTTAAAGTAGTTTCAGGCAAGTACATTGACATCTCCCAGCGTAGAGAGTGAGCTTTAGCCTCCGAAGGTCTGAAGCACTGCGGGTGCCATGCCATCCACACCTGTCCCTCACAGCCCACCAATGTGAGGTTGGAAGGGATCTGAGGTCATCGAGTCCAACCACATTAATAATAATAAAAATTTTTAAAAATGCCCCTCACAGCCCACCAATGCCCCCCTCACAGCCCACATGTGCCCTCACCGCCCAACAATGTCCCCCTCGCCCACCAACACCGCCTCCCCCCGCAGTGCCACAGGCTCAGGTTTGGCTGGCAAGGCCCCTCCGGAGGTCTTGTGAGGTGGAGCAGTGCCGGCAGGGAAACCCACGGGGCACCCCGCGACTTCCAGCGGCCACGACGCCAGAGATGTGTGTCCCGTCCCCGTCCCCCGACGTGGGGCCATCGGCCGGCCCGGCCCCGGCATGGCGGCGGCGCTAGGGCTCAGCCCGGCGCGGCGCCCCCCGGCGGCCTCGCCCCGGGGAAGGGAGGGAGGGAGGGCGGGCGGAGCTTTCCCCGTCGTCCAAGGATCCCCCCCCCGGCGCCCCGACCCGCCTCCCCCGACCCCGGCGAGGCGCAGCGCGGCTGGGGCAGCCGAGGTGAGCCCCACGGCGTGCCCGGTGGGGGGGGTGGAGGGGTGGACCTACGGGCACCGCTGCCGCCCACAGCCCCCCCCGCCCCGCGGCGCTCCGGTCCCGTCCCGTCCCGTCCCCGCCTGCCCGCCGCTGGGGAGGGGCGGGGCGGCGGGGCGGGGCGGCGGGGCTGAGGGCTCTTTATGCGGCGGGAAGCCGGCGGCTCTGCGAGCTGCGAGCGGTTGCGGCGACAGAGTAAAGCGACCCGGACGGGGGCAGAGAAGGAGGAGGAGACAGAGGCGGGGGGGGGGGGGGGGGGGGGGGGCGGCGAGGGGAAGAAGAGGAGGAGGAAGAAGAAGAAAAAAAAAAAGAGAGCGGCGGCCGGGGCGCTGCCATTGTTCCGCACCTGCCGCCGGCCCGGGACACGTGGCGCCGCTTGAGCCCCGCTTCTCACCCCCCGCCGCCTGACCCCGCACGCAGCCGCCCGCCACCATGGGCAAGGGGGTGAGCGCCGGGGCCGGGGCGGAGCGGGGCGGGGGGTGGATGTGCCGCCCGGAGCGGGGAATTCAAGGAGCCGTAGCGTGGCCGGTTCCCCCCCTTTCTCCCTCCCCGGCTGGGGGCAGGCGGGGCTCCGCTTTGTCTGGTGGCGGGGCGGCCACGTCGTGTGTGTGTGTGTGCGTGTGTGTGTGCGTGAGGTGGGCCGGGGCGGGCGGGTAACGGCTGTTGGAGGGCGGCGCCGATGCTGCCTGCCCCCCCCCCAACTCCAACGGTGCGCTGGCCGCTGCCGAGAGAGGAAGTAACGGGGCCGGAGCGGCGGGAGACGGGCCGCGGGCGGAGCGAGGCGCCCGGCTGTCTCCCCCACGCGTGGCCGGACCGCCGACATGGCCGCGGCGGGACGGGGAGGGAGGGGGCGGCCTGTGCCGGTGAGCCCTGGGGGAGGTGGTGGTGGCGGCCCAAACCTTCTCCCGCTTTGAGGCCGCGTTCCCCCCGAAAGGGGGGCTTCCTCCCGCCGCCCCCCTCACCCTTTCCCGGGCCCGTGTGGGGCCCGCAGCCCCCGGGGCTGGCGTTATCTGATGCCCTTTTGGAGCTGAGCTGCGGCGTGTGGCTGCTCCCCGGTCTCCCAAGAGTACTTTAGACTTCTTGAGACACTAGGGCCCGGGGGGGTGGGGGGGAAGGAGGGTTGTTTGGATTATTAACGCTTAATAAGGCTCATTTGCTTCTTGGTAGCGGTGAGGGCGAGGTGGTGTTGGTGTTGGGGAGGGGGGGGAATAATCGCCCCTAACTCTTGCCGTGCCTTCCCTCCTAATTGGGGTGCTCCAACGCCTGCCAGGAGGCCCTGAGGCGTTATTTTGCCCTATATTTTGTTTCTGCCTCGCAGCCCGCAAGGAGGCGAGGTCCTTCATTCAGATCCTAATCTTTCAATTTAACGAAAAGCGTCTCTGAAGGCGCTGGAAAACAGGGCTGAAGAGTTTCTGTGAAGTTGGGTGGTGCGGTCAAAATGCCCACGTGTTGTGGAGCACAAAGCGCTCCTGGGGTTGCTCCGGTTTTATTTTACCTTGAGAAAAAGGATCAGTTTCAAGAGTTCATTGTTTGGGTGTTTGGGGTTTCCCTGCCCCTTCTGAATAACTTCCCTGTCTATCTTGTATAGTTGGAGGTGCCTAGACTTCTATTTACTCTTCTTTTGAGACTTGTCCCTGGAAAATTCCCAAATCTCTCCACTTGCTGAGGAGAGGGTGGCAGTGCAGGGCCTTGAGGCGCAGAGGTGGGAGAGCGTTGTCCCCCTGTCTGCAGGTGTCCTGTGCTTCCCCGGCCCCTGTTCAAACATGGACTTGGCTTTTGCGTTGTCATCATCCATGCGGTGGCGATGTTGACACAACTGCGGGATCAGTTGGGGGGGACACACGACACGGATCTGCGGGAACATGGCTGAGCAGAGAGTTACTTGGAAAAAGTGGGTTGAGGGGTGTGTGGGGTGGGTTTAGGGGACCTTGGGTTTTGTGGGTGGGTTTTTTTTTCCCCCTCTGTGAAGTATTATTTGATGTGTGTCAGCCCAGCGTGGTGTTTTGTGGTCTGGTGGGCAACAGGCAGCACACACAGTAAGAGGTTGTCAAAGAGCTACAGCGTTGAGGGGGCATTTTAAGGTCTTCTGGCTGCTTTAAATCCTCAAAGAAGCCTTGGAAGTGTGTGCCTGTGGTGCCAAAGGCATCAGGGGCTGCCTTGGATGGGTGAGTGGGGTGTGCAAACACTTTCTAATGGGGAAGGCTGTTAGCTGTTTTGCTTGTATTCCAGATTTCGTAGGTTGTGTGGACACTGAAGGGCTCACAGGAGATAATTCAACAGCTGCCTTGGGTTTTCTGGTAGCAAGTCACAAGATTTGCTCGTTCAGCGGTGAGAATGCATGTGTGTTATACTGGGGACCCCCTGAAAAAACAGGGATGTGAGAGAGCAATGCTGCTGACACCAAACGGCGTGTGCCTGCCCGGAGTTAGGGTGCCTGAGAAGGAAACCTCTTTTCCACACGAGCACGGGATGGATGAGAAAGTAGGAGCGTTAAGTGTGAGAGAACAAGGTCCTTGTCTCTGCAGCTGTGAGGAGAAGCCAAGTGTCTGTTTTACTTTAAATGGTAACAGGGCGAGGGGAGGGCCACAAGCTGCCTGTGTATGTTGTTCAGCCCAAAAAGCAGATTATCCAAGGGGGGGGTGTGTAGTGGAAGAAGGCAGCGGCGTGGCTCGCTCCGTCTCCCTTGCTGCACTAGCAGAGTGTGCACCCCTGCTTCTGCAGGTCAGGGCTAATGCCTGAACCCACAATTAAGGGGTTTTTTTGGTGTCAAAAACTAGGAAGGCTTGTTGCATAATGGACCGATTGAGGGGAAATCATGTAAATCAAAGCAATCCTTATCTGGGGTGATGAAGAAATCTTAATGTATTACTCTTTTTCCCCACTTCTTATTACTATGGCGAAAGGATATTCCTTTTTGCCAAAGAAAACCCCAGGCCTAGCCATTGCACGTTTTCACAAAGCGTGGACCACTCTGGCAAGTGGTCCGTACCAGTGGGATCCTGACCTGCTGAAAACTGCAGGAAGCCATGCTTCACCCAGACCTTTTTCAAGGGGTAGCTGACGTTACTACCTCCTCTTGGGGAGGACTGTGTCTGGCCCCCCACCCATCTTCATGTGTTTGGCAACTACTAGAGATTTCTGGATTGATGGTAAGAGGTGCACTGATGTTCCAGGCAAAGAAGCATGGGAGATGACCCTCCATAGGTGTCAAAGCAGAGTTGTGCTGTGTGGCAGTGGTGTTTGGAAAGCTAGCTCTGCACTTGGGTCTTCAAGCAGGTCTATGAGGAGTAGGACCTGCTTGTCCTCATATCCAGAGAAGGCTCAAGTTGAGTGGGTGGTCCTATTTTGACCCTGTTGATGAAGAACCTTGCAAAGTTTAGGTAGCTTGTCCTTCCATAATTTGGGAAGCAGCAGTTTGCTCATAATGAGCAATTACTAGCTGTTAAGTAAAAACTACTCTGCACTGTCCTAGATGCTGAGGCTGTTTGATTGATGCAGCTGATTAGACTTTCAATTAAAGACACAAGATGGAACACAGCTCTTCGGAGAGAGTAAGAAGGATCCAGGGAAGGCATTAGCATCCCTTGCTAAGATTACATAGGGTCATGGAGTGGTGTTTCCAGTCCAATAGGCATAGTTCTTATCATGACTCATCTGGTTAATACATTTACTGAAGGCTGTCTCATGAGGCAGCAGGACAGTAACTTTTCTGTTTTCTCTGCGCAGTTGATTATAATGACATAAGTACCAGAACAGACCAGGCCTCCAGAGACTGTGTAATTTATTTTGGCTCTTACTTGATATTTCTTTCTGGATTAGGTGATGTTAGACTAAAGGTACTTCTGAGCTTGCCTGCTGATTTGCACCCCTCCCGTTTCCTGCTCAATCATGGCTTGTGTTGAGAACATCAGCTGTGAATGGCTTAATTAGTCCAAGGCGAAAAGCATAAGCTGTATCTGAAAGACAATAGGGTTTTCTGGGGGCTGGATAAAACTTCTTACACTGGTGTGTACAAATGTTGTGCTTAAGCCAATGGAAAAAAAAATAAATCTTGCATGGGTTAAAAAAAGGCTGTGGCAGTTTTGATGAGTCAGAGTTCCTAGGCAAAGTCAAGTAACAGGGGTGACATTTCTGATGAGACAGACCTTCCTTTGTGTTTAGGCCATGTGATTAATTTTCGGTAGGATGTGAATCTGGAGTACCGAAGGTTGTGCTGGGAAATCCTACAGCCCCGAGGGGTGGGATGAGCCCATTATCCCCCTGGCAGCTCAGCCAGCAGGAGCCTTTGCTCAACAGATTGGGCTCATCTTGCCAGAAGAGAGACAATGGCCTTGAAGGCACGGAACAGGGACAGGACTTTTGACTCTGATCTATGTCTCAAGTTCAGATTTGAGTGATGGAGCAGGAAGCTCAGTGAGCGTGAAATCAACCTACAGCAAAAGCTGAAACCAATACTACTGGCTTACCTTTTCTGCAGGGGTGGGATGTGGTACTAAAGCAACAGAAGGGAAGGTATTGTCCTGGTTTGTTTTTAAGCTGAGGAACTCTGAGCTCCTCACTTGGGTGAAGTAAGAAAGAAAGGAGTAACTCTATCCACTTTTTGGTCTGACTATAGCTGATTGCTAGGGTTTTGTGTTCAGGTTGTTGGCTTGGTGTTTTTTTGTTTGTTGTTTTTGTTTTTTTAGCAAATCATGCTTGAATAAGGGCAGTGAGCCTTTTCATGTTTGCCTACTTGCAGGTCATCTCTGCAGCTGAAAGAGCTAAACACACTTATAATCTTGGGCTGTTCACTGCTGCCCCCGATAAACTGAGTAAGTGTACTTCTCACAGAAGTTTCAAAGAACCCTGAGGTTTTTAGATCACCTGCAAGAGCTTGACAAGCTTTTTGGGGAGGAAAGGAGTGAAGCTGAAGGTTGTGGTCTGCTAGTCAAGACACCAGCTCCTTCACCTTCATTAGAAATCATTTTTTGCCTTAAGGAGTTATCAGGAAGCCTATATTTTTTGCAGGACCATGTTTGGACTTGTCTGCTAGAGCTCTAGTAGAAGTCAAAGTTGTTACCTTTGAAAACTGAAGGAGAGAGATGCTTCATGGTGACTTTCTGTGAGTTGCCCCATGGCAAATTCTTGTGATGCTGGAATGCGGAGCCTTTTGCTTTTTTTAAGAAGGTGAAATGGGAGTTTAGGTAAAGGGAGGAGAATGTCAGGAATGCTGATAGCCTGTGGTTTGGTGTCCAGGGAGGGGAGGCAAACGGCTCCTCTTACTAAAAACTGTTTCCTGCCTTTGCTGAACAGGACGAGAGGGCTTCTGTGCATGTGAAATGTATGACTATGGCTGCAGAGTGGTGTGCACACAGCTTTCTCGGAACAATAAAAACCCTTGTCTAGATATGACCGATGGGTTCTTTTCTAAAAGTCATGATTTTTCTCCCCCTTTTTTTTTCTACCTCATGTAGTTTTGCTTTTGGTTTGAAGTAAATAATAACAATTTCCTGTGCTTGCTGCTCACCAGGACAATTTTTGGATCCTAAAGGTAGTTTCTGTGTCCAGATTGCTCTCGGGAGTTCATTTTGTGGTTTGAGGTGTTTGTGCAAAGATCAAGCAAGGTGGTGCCTTTGAAACCTTTTTGTAATCTCGTTAACGGTTTGACTCTGGTGCCACTAGCTGCTATTCCATCTCAAAATGCTTCTCGGGGATCTTATTGGGTGAAAATCTTATTACATAAAACCTGGCAGGGATGTAATAGGTCCCCTGTAGAGGAGGAAGGTAGGGGAAAGCTGCTATTGGTGAGAGTCTGGAAATGTATGGAGGATTTAATGGAGGAAGTGCACTGTGAGGTGCCTGGTTTTGGTACCTTACAGGGTGTCCGAACTTCTTGCAGTACATGGTTATTTTTGCCTGTAACTTTTCTGTACTTTTTTTTTTTTGGTATTTCAAATTATATGTGGTACATCATGATTTCTTTGTCCTTAGATGCTTGCTTACCCCATCGTGACAAGACCTAAATCTTGTCATGATTTCATGTAGAGTTAACCAGAAAAAAAGTGAATGAAAATGCATCTGAATAAAGAGGCTTTAAGCATATCGTCTGCTCTGTGAAGTGCAAGCAGGACTGAGCACAGATTGAATCTGTGCAAATGTGCTGCTGCTTTGTATACCATTCTTGCTGGTCAAACTGCCATAAATTGGAAGCAGATTTCCGTTGCGTAACCAGCCAGCTAGAGTGCCAAACTGAGAACGAAAGTGTTGGAGCTTATCCCCCAGATTCAACCAGTTAGAGATGCCACCTCTTATTTATCTTCAGTTGATAGGCTGCTCCTTGCCAGAGGATGTGGAAGACTGAGGGGGGGGAGAGGAGGAGGAGTTAGTGCCTTGAAGGGAGCATACGTATGCACTCAGGAATTGGTTTCTTCTGCTCTTCATCACTTTTTCAGCTTGAGCTAGGGTTCACAGATTGAGACTGACTGAATAGCATGTAGCATTCTTTCTTCCTAGCTAGACTTGCACAATGTCTGGCTCTAATCTTTGTGTCAGGGATGCTGGTGAACAGACTCGTCTGCTCACAAGCTTGTTTCTTTCTCTTTTTTCTTTAATTGAAGTGGTATAACTTTAATAAACCATAATAATTTTGTCTGTCTGTCAGTTTCAAGTCCATAGTTCATATCTACTGCTGTAGAATTTGACTGTTTCTTATAGTACTGTGGATTCTCTTGCAGGCTGGAAGAGACAAGTATGAGCCCACTGCTACATCAGAGCATGGCGCGAAGAAGAAAAAGGGGAAGAAGGAGAGGGACATGGATGAACTTAAAAAGGAAGTCTCAATGGTAAGAGTGTAGGGCATGGAAAGAGCAGCTTTTAGAATATTTTCTGCCCCCTAAGCCCTGTGTTTTGTATGACTAAAAGAGAAAGCTGGTGTGCTGACAGCGTTCTGTGACTGAAGGTGCTGGTCTCCCCTACAGTCCCCTCCCCATTTCCAAGCCATGCATGCTGCAAGTGTTTCAGTATCAAGAGGATCATGCAGTAGCCCTGAAAACATCACTTCTCAAAGGCATTTGACACAGAATCCAAGACTCTGTTTGCCTGCATTACCTGTAGCACAGTGTAGCAGCATTTCCAAGTCTGGATAGCAGCATTTCAGGCTTTATTGTCCTGTTATGTGAGTGAGACTGCTGTTTTCATTCCAGTTGAGTCTGTGCAGCTTCTTTTACTGGCTTCCGTTCAGGCTGACCTCAGTATTATTATTCCTTCTAATCATGTTTGAGGCTGTGGGGAGTGTCTCCTATCCCCATCTGTAAATGCTAGATGATGCTATACATCTGTCTATGCCCATCATCCAGCTTAGATCTGCTCTTTTTGATGTTGATACAGGTTTTGGTTTTGTGCTGTGGATTTGAGTCTGAATGCTCATGGCTTTTGCCCCCCCCTGTTAGGGAGAGGCAATACTAAAGCTTGCTTGAAAAGGAGATTTTTTGGTCAGCAGCAATGCTCACTTAAAGCATCTGCTCCCTCCCCTCTTTTGGGGAAGAAACACTGCTTAAGCTGGCAGCATTACTTCAAAATGTGTGAAACCACAGGGTTAATCATCTGTACGATCCTACCTTCCTTTCCAACTTCTTTCATTTCCCATCCTCCATCACCCCCACAAAAAAAAAAGGCAAAAGAAACCCACTGAGGCTTCACAGAATCAACAGGGAGCGTAAAGACTGCACTGAGGTATAATCAGAGTTTGTTTAAAAAGCTGTTATGTTATACCCAAATAGTCACAAAAACATTAAAGATGAGACCACTTTGAGATTGAGATATGCTCTTCACAAAGAAGATGAGCTAGAGTCTTGCTATCTCACCAAACTGCTACATATAGGAAACCTGGGGTAGAATTGCTGAGCTCTTGCTGATCAGCCTTCAAGGACTGTGATCTCTTCCCCACACCCCCACCTCCTCAACAATTTCTTGTCTTTCAGGATGACCATAAGCTGAGCCTTGATGAACTTCATCGCAAATATGGCACAGACTTGAACCGGGTAGGTAGATTTTGTTTTCCTTCCCTCCTTGCTGTGATCTGAAAAGGAACAGTATTGGCTCAGAGCACTTCACAAAGGGAGATCTGGGTGGTCTGTGCTGTTTTTTTCTTTTTTGTTTAATCTTCCCTCCTTCAGTTAAGTTTCCCAGGCTTTGGGAGAATTGTTGAGCGCACAAATACTTCTCTTCATTCTCCCACTGTACAGCCTGGCTGCAATAATTTAGTGACTTAGTTTCTAACAAAGTCACTGTTATCTGCCTCTGAATTGTTCCAAGGTCAAGTTGATTTTTAGATTTATTTTCTTTTCCCCTGAGGAGCTTTTAGTAAAGGCAAATGTTTGTTATATTGCAGATGTAGTCTAGTGAGATAGCACATGCCTAGAGGCTTAATGATGGCTGGTGGCAGTTAAAATTTTACCCTTTTATAGTAAGAGATACGCAAATGTTCCTAGCTAGCCTCAAAGTCCAGTGCAGAAGTACTGCAGTAGTTTTGCACCTTTGCTCTTGTTTGCTTTGTTTAATGTGTTTTTTGCATGATTGCATATAGCAACAAGTCTGTTCTTACTCCTTAACAGCAGAGACTTGCATGTTTCTGTCAAAGACCTTGGTTTCCGAGAGCTGAACTTCCTGGAAGGCCAATACAAAGTGTCATGGTCTTTATGGCCCCCAGCAGCTTTCACTTGTTCCATAATTTGATAGATTGCACTGATGGATTGCACTGGGCTGTTCCTCAGAGCTCAAAGTCTGCTCCTGTAGCTGCCTTCTTGTGCCTTTCTTTGGTGTTTGTAGCCCCATGGCCTGCAGGCTCCTTAAGTAGGATCCAGCATCCTTTAGCTCCTCTTTTGGCATTCAGCTTTCAAATCCTCATTTGTGTTGCACAGCCCTGGCATCTGTGGAGAGCTGATACCTATTGGTATCTCCTTGTTGTTGTGGCAGGACTCTGCCTGCCTTTTCGAGTGGCAGATGAACAAATTTAGGGCCACCTTCCCCAGTCAGTCTTTCCACAATGCCTATAAAAGGAACATCTCTTCTAGGGTTTGACTACTGCACGTGCAGCTGAGATTTTGGCTCGTGATGGCCCAAATTCCCTCACCCCCCCACCCACCACTCCTGAATGGGTCAAGTTCTGTCGGCAGCTCTTTGGAGGATTCTCGCTCCTATTGTGGATTGGTGCTATTCTATGTTTTCTGGCTTATGGCATACAAAGTGCCATGGAGGAGGAGCCCAACAACGATAATGTAAGTAAAAATGTCTGTTTTACCTCCAAGTTAGGCTGAGCAGCCTGTTTGGCTCAAAGCAAATTAACTTCCTCTAAGCATTCAGCTCAGAAGCTTTTCCCATAAGCACGGGAAAGTTAATGGGTGAGCTTTAAAACATCTTGGAGTGCTTCCACATAATGAAACCAACAGCCGACTTCCTTCATGTTGTGTTAACAACACCAGCTTGTGGACAGCTTTTGTGTACAAAATGTACAGAGTCTGCAAGTACCTCCGTGCTTTGTTAATGGGGCACTTGCATATCAAGCAATTTATCTGGACAAACTGGAAGCTTTTCAGGCAGATCGTTATCTGACTCGCTTTCTCTGCTCCTTCTAGCTGTACCTGGGTGTTGTGTTGGCAGCTGTAGTTATCATTACTGGCTGTTTCTCTTATTACCAAGAAGCAAAAAGTTCCAAGATCATGGAGTCCTTCAAGAACTTGGTGCCTCAGGTATGCCTTATTTCCTTGAGATCTCCCAAGCTGTATGTTGCTCAGGGTTACTAACTTAAACATGGACTTCAATTGCAAAAGGCCTGGCTGTGAATGGGATATATTGGCATTTAGCAGACAAGATGTCTCTTGTGCTAAGCTGTTAGTGTGGGTTACTAGCTCTTAATGTTGGGAGATCTATGAGACTCCTTAATGCAGCAAGTAACTATGTTAACAGTCCAGGACAGTTCCTGGCACCCTGTGAGTTCCACCATTCATAGGACACTTCTCTTGATAGTCTAGGGAGTTTAGTAACTGGTGTGATAAGCACTAAAACTTGAATTCATTCATGGTCAGGATCTGTATCATACCTAACCATCTTACTGTCACCTTGGCAACAAGGAACTTAAATATCAAGAAAGCAAAAAATGGCTGGTTTCCTTAAATAACATATGTATCAGAAACCAACATTGTGGTACAAATAGAAATGTTGTAGAACCATAGCACAACTATTTTAAGATACTCGGTGCTCTTAAACGCCTTCTTCAAGGGTTGCTTTTGACACAAGTTGTTTCTTTTCTGTTTTTCAGCAAGCTCTTGTAGTCAGAAATGGTGAGAAGATGAGCATAAATGCTGAAGGTGTTGTAGTTGGAGATCTAGTGGAAGTCAAAGGAGGAGACAGAATTCCAGCTGACCTTCGGATCATATCTGCAAATGGTTGCAAGGTACAGCAGTGACAGGCTGTCTGAAAACTCCATTGTGAAGGATAATGAATTAGTCTGGTTTTAAAGAATGTCTTCTCTATTGTGAATGGGTGGAGGAGTGGAAGAGAAGGGGGTGCCTAGCGTTTTATCTGCTTTCATTGCTGAAGGCATCTGCCTCCTGTGTATGACAAAGTACTCTCTTCCATGTAGGTGGATAATTCCTCACTTACTGGTGAATCAGAGCCTCAGACCAGGTCTCCAGACTTCTCCAATGAGAACCCTCTGGAGACCAGGAACATTGCCTTCTTCTCTACCAACTGTGTGGAAGGTATGTGACTAGAGTGTTAAGTGTTAGGGATTGAACTCCATAGGTAAGTAAGCAACACAAGTGCTGTGTGACATCAGTGTATTAGTTGGTAGCCTACTCCTACCATGCAGGGGCAGGTTGGAAGTCCCCAACAAAGGCTTTGCCCATTCCAACTGTAATACTGTACAATGAACAAACTGGGTTGTTGGGTTTTTTTCTTTCTTACTCCTCCTAGAGGAGCTGCTACATGGCGTGTCTCTGAGCATGACTGCCTTAATTACAGAATTATAGAATGGTAAGGGGTTGGAAGGGATTTCTGGTGGTCACCTAGTCCAACCCTCTTGCCAAAGCAGGTTCACCTAGATCAGGTTACACGGGTACACATCCATGTCGGTATTCAATATCTCCAGAGAAGAACATTCCATAACGTCTCTAGGCAGCGTGTTCAGTGCTCTGGCACCCTCAAAGAAGTTTTTCCATATGTTGTGATGGAATTCCCTGTGTTCCAGTTTGTGCCCATTGGCCCTTGTCCTGTTGCTGCACACCACTGAAAACAGTCTGGCCCTATCCTCTTGACAACCCACCCTTTAGAAACTGATAAGCATTGATGAGAGCCCCTTTCAGTCTTCTCCAGACTAAACAGTCTCTCAGCCTTTCCTCATCAGAGAGGTGCTCCATTCTCTTGTCTTTGTAGCCCTTTGCTGGATTCTTTGTCTCTCTTGAACGGGGGAGCCCAGGACTGGATGCAGCACTCCAGATGTGGCCTCATAGGGGCAGGGTAGAGGGGCCAGATCACCTCTCAACCTGCTGACCATGCTCTTTTTAATGCACCCCAGGAGAACATTGGCCACATTGGCTGCAAGGACACATTGCTGCCTCATGGTCAACTTGTCCTCCACTGGGACACCCAGGTCCTTCTCTGCAGAGCTGCTTTCTAGCAGGTCAGCCTCTAACCTGTACTGGTGCATGGGATTATTGGTCCCTATATGCAGGACCTATGTGTCCTCTACTGACAGATTCTGAGCAGGAAACTGCCTTCTGTTCTTTCTTACTCCAAAAAAGCACAACCCTGCAGTACTGAGGGATATCCTTGGTTTTTCTCAAGGGCCTTGGGGAGGGAAAAAGAGGGAAGAGGATGCTGTCTGCTTCTTGAGGATGGCTTCCTCTAATTCCCTATGCAATTGGCACTGGATTCCCTGGAGTAGAAGAGGAGGGCATATGGCTTGGCCAGTCACACAGGAGTCCTGTGCAGCGCATATCTCCAATTTATTTTTCATGCTGCTAGAGACAAAAAAGCTGCAGTAGGAGACTTTGCCATCGGAATGTCTACCTGCATTATCTTGGACGAAGCTTGCTAAACTCTAAGACAGGCTGAACAAACTCAGTTTAATGTATTTTGCAAAAAGGTTTTTGTTTTCTAAAACCTGTCTTTCTCCTAGGAACTGCTCGTGGCATTGTCATTAGCACTGGGGATCGCACTGTGATGGGCCGTATTGCCAGTCTGGCTTCTGGACTGGAAGGGGGGAAAACTCCAATTGCTGCAGAAATTGAGCACTTCATCCACCTCATCACTGGAGTGGCTGTGTTCCTGGGTGTCAGTTTCTTCATCCTTTCACTCATCCTTGAGTACACATGGCTGGAGGCTGTAATCTTCCTCATCGGGATCATTGTTGCCAATGTCCCTGAGGGGCTGCTTGCAACAGTCACGGTGAGTGAAGCTTTGGGGAAAAAAAAATTGAACTACATATATGGTTCTTTAGTGCAGTGCTTCATGCTCAGTGTGCAGAGGTAAATGTAAAAGTAAAGGAAGGTACTCTACATGGTGAGCATGTAGGGCTAGATTTTATAAATTCAATGTAGTCAGTATAGTTGCCCAAATCATTGTCAAGTTCTGCAGCTGTTCTTACAATGAAGATGGATTCCTAAGATAGACCCTCTCAGAGACTTGGTAGGGTAGAATTGCAGAGAGCAAGACATGAAGTGAGCAAGTTGTGGACTTGTCTTGCCTTTTTCTGTGGCATGAAGAGGCCTTCCTGTTAAAACTGTTCAGGGTTTCTACACCCTTATGCACACCAGCCCGTCCAGCCCAGAATAGCTGGCAGAGCAAGCTTCACTTCAGTCTCAGCTTTTGGTCTGACACCTGTAGAGATTCTTCTAAGTTTGGTTTCCCAAAGAGATGGTGGGATTATCTAGGTGTGCTGGGCTGTGTAGAGGGTGGTGGTGGACAGGGTTAGAGGTCTCCATCCAGCCTTAAGAAGCAGAACAGCAACTGAGCTGGGGAACGAACAGTTGGGAGCTACAAGATAAGAACCTCTGTTGAGAAAGGGTAGCTGGGGCTTGTCACTTGTCAGTAAGTTGTAACCCTGTCACCAGAATTACTTGGGGCTTTCTCACATGTGGCCTGCTTCCACTTATTTTGAGAGTTCCTATGATTAGGGAACTGCAACTTTAACTAAAATGTTTAGCAGGGCATGTTATTTCCTTCCTAATGCACTGAGAGCTGGAAGACTGAAACCTTGTGAGCCTTTTCTGAAGGCTTTGTGATGAGGAAAATGGGGAATTTAGCAGTGGAGCCTAAATGTAGCTGCTTATTTTGCACTGGCAGGGTGAGCATGGAGTTAAGGAATCACTACAGGGCAAGGGAGCTGGTTGTCATTCCATGCCTGCAGTGAGTTGGGTGGCAGGGTATTAGTGCACAAGTATATCTGACCTATCATCATCTTCCTTGTCTCCAGGTGTGTCTGACTCTAACAGCCAAGCGTATGGCTCGTAAGAACTGCTTGGTGAAGAACCTGGAAGCTGTGGAAACCCTGGGCTCCACATCCACTATCTGTTCTGACAAAACAGGCACTCTGACACAGAACCGCATGACGGTTGCACACATGTGGTTTGACAATCAGATTCATGAGGCTGATACCACGGAGAACCAGAGTGGTAAGACCATGTGCTTGAGGCATCCCATTAAAAAAACATGGCTTTTCCCGTGGCTCCCTGTACTTCCAAGAAATCAAGTTTCTAGCTCTCTAGTCCAAGTGAAGTTCACAGTTCAAGGACTTGTAATATATGATCTACAATCAGCATTAGAAGACTTGGGGTGACACATAGAAAGCTTTGCACTGTAGCATGGTTCTGTTTAATCTGTAAATTCCATATAGACTTTTTTTTTTTGTCCAAAATGGCTCTGTTGGAACGTAAGCCTCTTGAACACTTCGGCCCTTTACATCTGTTCTGTATATAGAAATATTTACTGTTCCATACTTCAGAATACTTGATTATTTTTGCCAAAGTTGAAATTGCCCCATCTTAAGTCTGTTGAAAGTGTGGAAAGCAGAGGTGTTGACCCTGATAACAAATTACTTGAGACTGGACATAAATGGAAATTTCCCATGTTGAACTAGATGGCTGCCCTTGAACAGGGTTTTTCCCAGAACATCCTGGGTGTGTTTGCAGAGCAGTAGCAAACTGCTAGTAGTGAAGTAGTGAAGTGCCTGTAGGACACTTCAGCAGGAGGAAGTTTCTTCTAGATATTGATAAGAATCTGAAATCTGAGTGCCGTGCAACTGAGAGAGGCACTTACCTCTGTGGAACTGTTTAATACTACCAAATATAGGAGTTCCCCAGCTGTCATCTACCTTGTGAAATGTTGTTCTTGTAACCTGTTATTAGCATAAACTTTTCCCAGTGGTGCTGCTGCACTCTGCTCATCATCCCCAACCACCCCAAAACATTGTGCTTGTCTGAACCACTTCAAAAAGCTGCTTGTCTGTTCTTGGTGTCTAATGCTAGTGCAAAGTAACAAGCTATGAATAAAGTGTTACTTGGAAGGACTTGGTTTTGGCCTGGCAATGGTTGGCTTGGCTGCAGTAAAGGGAAACCTAGAAGATTTCCCTTCATGGAAAATACATTAGCTTATCAGTTAACTGTCTGCTCAATTCATCTCCCTTGAAACCAGTTTAAGAGCCAGCATGGGAGAACCAGTGTCTCTATTTAAGCATTATTCCTTTGGGACCTCTTTCATCCGGTTTCTGGATGATAGATAAAGTGAGACAACCTGGAGGTGGAACCCAGCATTCCTTACTCAAGCCCCTCTGAAGGAAAGCTACCTCTCTGGAATTCCTTAGCTTTGTCAGCCTTGCCTCTGCTGCTGCTGGATGCAGCTGTTACTGGAGTCTTGAAAGCAGAGGTGGTTTCTTGCAGTGTTGCTATTTCATCCTTCGGTCTTACTATAATGAGCTGCTCATCAGGTATCTGGGAAGGGAGGAAGAGTGAAAGGGATGTAGTGTGCTAACAGGCTCTAAGTGTTTCCCATATCCGAGGTAAAGGCTTCTTGCTGTTAAGCCTGTGGGATTTGGGGCTTATGTTATTTTATTTTTTTTTATTTTTGGGGGAGGGGGACTGGGAAGACTCTTGACATTCTTCCTCTGCTTTCAGGTGCTTCCTTTGACAAGAGCTCAGCTACTTGGAGTGCTTTGTCCAGAGTTGCAGGTCTCTGCAACCGTGCTGTGTTTCAGGCCAGCCAGGAAAATGTACCAATTCTCAAGGTGAGTTTATAAAAGAAATGTTTGTACTATTCCCTGCCACCACCCTCCCATCATGGTAGTAAAATTACATCCTGCAACTGCAAAGTAGAGGTATCTGTTGCTCTTAATCTTCTCTGCATTCTAGCACTCTTACAGGAGAGGTGCCACGGGCAGAGGAGATGGGACTGGGAAGAAACATTCCCACAGTGGATTCCCTGCCATCCTCTAGCATCTACAGTTTGGGAGGTCACATACTCCAGACAGGGCTAGGAGAGGCTTTCTTAGGCATTTCCCAATATCTGGCTGTTCCAAGAATAGTTATCTCTGGCATTTGTACACTTAAAAGCTACAAACACCCGGTTCTGGGAGCAGTAGACACCAGAGCTGGGGGAGCAGCAGCTGTGGGATACTGTTTGTCTTTGGCCAGTCTGTTCTTGCTGGCAAGTCTTGTCTTTAAGCTTTTGCTGGATCAGCACTGGTGCAAATGCCACCATAACAGCAATTCAGATATCTGCTTCTGAACTGTGCCCCAGCCAGGGATGAAATTAACTGTACAGTGCTTATAAGCTGTCAAATATGAGTCATGTTGCTTAGTAAATAAACTTTTCCCCAAGGGCATTTTGCTGCTGTGGCAATAGAAATGATAGAACAAACTATTTTTCGATAGCATTCCTCTCACTATAACTTCACACCATGTTTTTTAGAACTAAAATTAAGAGCTGGGGTTCTTTCCATTTAAGGAAGACCTGGGAAGGATGAGTTTTGAAAGGTCTTTAGATACCAAAAAGCAGTACAAAAATGAAAACAAATCTTAAGGACAAAATGACCAGAAGGGCAAGAAATATTTCATTTAAATTGCAGCAAAGGAAACTCAGGCAGGACATAGAGCATACGCAGATCTCCAGAGCTGAGAACCCCCATCTACAATCTACCAGTGCTAACCTTACGGGGGGGGAGGCACAGGCAAATCTTACCTGCCAGAGGCTTGATAAACTGATTTTATATTGGGGTGAGAGATCACATAAGTGTTTGTATCTCACATTTGCTGTTCATCCTGGCAAGCAACTTACAGCAGTTCTTCCCAAAGTTTAGCTTCCAGCCTCTCTTTCTCTGACTGCAGCTGATTATATCTGACTTTCTCTGCCCTTTAAAAGGGCTTCTCTACTTCGGCCCCACAAGACTGCTGCTGTCAGGCTAGGAATGACATCCTGAAATGCAGTATTTGTCAATACTAGATAGAGTTACTTATTCTTTGCTCATGTATCATGTTATGTAGAAGCTGGGACTGGGCTGAGATGAATTTTTAAATGTCGGATCTTCTGTGGGGAGTCTACTGGGATGTTTGCTTTGATAGTTGTCTCTTTCCTCAGAGAGCAGTGGCAGGAGATGCTTCTGAGTCTGCACTTCTGAAATGCATTGAATTGTGCTGTGGCTCTGTTAAGGAGATGAGAGAGAGGTATCCCAAAGTGGTGGAAATACCATTTAACTCTACCAACAAATACCAGGTAAGCATGTGCCATCTTGGAGAGCTGTTCTGTGAAGCACATATAAATTTACCTGCAGTGTGCATTGAAACTTGTTTTGGTACCAAAATCTTATCTAGCCATTACTTTCTCGTAGACTGCTCAAGACTATAAACTTAAGTTAAAGGACCTTACTTAGTTACACTGTGTAAGAGCTTCTGGAGTTGCTTTGACACTAAGGTGTCAGCTGCTGAGAAAAGACCAGGCATGCTTCCTGCCTGTGGTTGGAATGGAAGAACTCAAATCTGGGTATAGAAGTGAACTGCTGGGAGGTGACCTCGGCAAGTAGAATTTGGATATGAAAAAGACCATTCCAGTGTCTTCGGTTATATGTTAATGTTAAGGAATGCATAGTAATTCCTTAGTTTGTGAACCTTTTAAAAGTGCATTTAAATTGAGCTATTGTCACAAAACACTTGAGTGATGGTGATTAATTATGACTTTTACAGTATGAGTCTATAAAATGGTTTTGTTTCCTCCACCCTAGCTGTCCATCCACAAAAATGCAAATCCGTCAGAATCCCGTTACTTGCTGGTGATGAAGGGAGCTCCAGAGAGGATCTTGGATCGTTGCAGCACCATTCTTATTCATGGCAAAGAGCAACCACTGGATGAGGAAATGAAAGATGCTTTTCAGAATGCCTACCTTGAGTTGGGAGGCCTTGGGGAGAGAGTGCTAGGTAAGGAAAAGCAACCTTAATATATTAGAAAAGATTTGTCCCTCATGCTTCTGTGCAGAGTCCCCACAGACTAAGTGTAGGGTTGTACTCTGTTCCCACAGTGTAACCATAATGTTGTGTCAAGGTCACTTAGGCTATTCATGTAGGAACAGTCCTGTCTTTAGCCTTTAATCTGAAAAGCAGCCTGCAGGGTCTTGTCTTGCCCAACAGCTAGATTACCTAGATCAAAATTGAAGCAAAACATTTGGGGCCTTCAATCTCCATGGGGCCACATGGCATTAGATTTGCTCCACTGCGTGTGAACGGAGCTGTGTCTGGGCACCTAGCAACAGCTATTAGTTATCAGAACATGAGTGTGACTCCTGCCTCAATAGCCCTGGCTAAACCTCTGATGCTGCCGTGTTATTCTTGTGTGGCTGTTTGCAGAAACAATAAGCATTTGCTCTTTCTGCCTCCTGATACGTAGGAACAGAGTGACCGTGGGTTTGATGTGTTACAGGATTCTGTCACTTGGCTCTGCCTGATGATCAGTTCCCAGAAGGATTCCAGTTTGATACAGATGAGGTGAACTTTCCTGTGGACAAGCTCTGCTTTGTAGGACTGATGTCTATGATTGACCCTCCTCGTGCTGCTGTGCCAGATGCTGTCGGCAAATGCAGAAGTGCTGGGATCAAGGTACTTGAGTCCTCGGTTCAAAATCACCTTGCTCTATCTTGCTGGCTATAAAGGGCTTCCCTCACTCTGTGTTTGCTGTAATGTGAATGAAGTATTGATCAGGATTTAACTAATACTACTTCAGGCCTCATTTCTGAGGTAAATACAAACATTTCTATGTTAGTGGACTGAAAAATGAGTTGGACTCCAAACTGCTAGGGTGCTGGCAGGCACTGATGGTGGTGTATCCCTGAGCATGTGATTTTGTCTGTGTTCTGCATGTCCCATAGTACTGACTGAGATGAAAGCAGAGCACAGGCTGGAAATAGAACTGAATCTGTTGACTCAGGATTAACAATTTTCTTTGTCTTCCATCTACCTCAAAGCCTTGCATACTAGTTACAGGCTAGTGCCTCATCCTCAGGTTTGCTGATTGCCAGGGCTTGCTAGTAGAACAAGCCACGTGGCTTTTTCAGTCTCAAGGGACCCTACCTCTTGGGCAGTGTTGCTCTGCAGTACAGGCAAGGCTTTCATGGTAGTCTGTTTGCATTTCAGGTTATCATGGTTACTGGAGACCATCCGATCACAGCCAAAGCCATTGCCAAGGGTGTTGGCATCATCTCTGAGGGCAATGAAACGGTAGAAGATATTGCTGCTCGACTCAACATTCCTGTCAGCCAGGTCAACCCTAGGTACTGACTGGTGGGGAAGGCTGAAACTGTTCAAATAATTAAGCATTTGCCCCTCTCCTTGCCTTGGATGATCTCTAGACATCTCTCTTTAGATGTGAAAAGCTTGACATCTGCTTAGTTCAACATGTTGTGGCTCCTTAATGTGTATCACGAGTTATCTGAGCAATGTGCAAGGCTGTCTTGAACGTGTCTCTTGTGCATGGGAACTAGTTAGGAGTAAGCCTTATACGGAAAACTCCATGGGTTTTTTTTGTCCTTTCTCTGACCCATAGCTGTGTGTCCTGGTGGTTTGTCCCCAGGTTGGAGGAAAGAAAAGGCTGGCTGCATGGAGTCTCTTTGGAGAGCAGACTGTTTCCCCCCCCCCCAGGCTGAACATTTGCCCCACCTGATTCATGTCACTGTATGAGCAGCATGTACTGGCTGATGTAGGGGGCAAGAAAAAGTATCTAAAGTGACATGGGGGTGGGAAGGGGCTGTTTAGGGGCTTTTTTGAGCAATGCTACTGCAGAGCCTGAAACCATGTACTCCTGTGATTCTTTTAAACAGAGGCTGGGTCTAGTTTTGCCTCCAAATGTATATTTAATCAAGCCTATTTAGTAAGATAACTTACAGGTTCATGGGAGAGCTCTAGTAAAAAGACACCTAGTTTGTTAGTCACAAACCAGACTGAATGGGCTACAAAAGTAAACTGTTAACTGTTTTATACTGTTTAGAGAAAGAAAAGAGCTGAAATGCCACCTATAAACATGATTGCTCAGAGCCTAATTCTGCCCCTTTTGCTCTCAAACTCTTATGGGTCTGATTGCACGTGGGTGAAGGGAGCAGGACTTGGGCTGGTGACACTGGTCAGTGGCTACAAGCAGAATAAATGTGAAAATGGAATTCCTTCCTCTTAGGGGTTAATGTTTGCCTTTATATCCTAGTGCAGAACTGAGGCATCCTCAGAAAATGTGCTTTGGCATACATGGGCTGTTTGCAGAATGGCTGGGCTGTCTGCATTGCTTAGTTTGACCCAGCCTGTGTTTGGGCTGGAGGGTAGCCATGTAGCTTATGAACTGTGAATAGAGACACCCTCTGGAATGAATTGTAGGGGGAAGACAAGTATTGTGGCTGGATTGTTCTCTCTATAACTTTTTTTTTTTGTTGAGAGTAACTTCGCAAAGTAGCAGTGCAGGCTGGGGATCACTGGGCTTTGTGACTGAGCAGGTCAGCAGCTGGCTGTAAGGGTGGGGAAGGAATTTCCCTGTCTAAACTGGGTGATGTCATGAGCTGCGTGGATAGTCTCCTAGACCTATAAGGGATGGTATGCTGGGTTAGAGAGGTGGTATTTTGCTGTAGCATGTAGGGGACCAAACCAGTCTAAATATAACATAGCATGCTTTTGTTGCTGAAGAGTGTAAATGTCTGAACTGGTGTGGTGTGAGCACTCTCTGAAGAGCCACGTGTAGATCATCAGTCTGTTGCAAAAAGGATTGCCTGCAGTAGACCACAGCATCTCTTATGGTATTGGAAGCTAACTTGCCTGAGCCAGGGGGTCTTTTCTTGCAGAGAGGCCAAGAGTTTTGGAAACAACTAGTTTTTGCCCCGATGCATTTTAAAAAGCCATAGAAATCATTAGTCTGCTCTCTGTCTGTTGCTTGGTGCTCTTTTACTGTCGTCTTTGTGTTTCCCATCTACCTGTAAGCTTGGAGCATCAAACATCTGTGCAGAGGCAGCCTGGATTAGTCACAATAGGAGCTGGTCTTTCACTAGAGCACTAGGAAGCCATAGCTTTATGGGGCAAATATAACTAATGAGAAACTTAAATTAACTTGTGAAGTAAAACATGATACTGTTTCTTGATTGCAGGGATGCCAAAGCTTGTGTTGTTCATGGCTCAGATTTGAAGGACATGACTAGTGAGCAGCTGGATGACATCCTGAGGTATCATACAGAAATTGTCTTTGCCAGGACATCTCCTCAGCAGAAGCTTATAATTGTGGAAGGCTGTCAGCGACAGGTAAAGAGGGGGAGTCAAAGGACTTCATAAGTCCCCAAAAGTATACATATATATGCTGAGTAACAAAAGCTACTCTATACAGATAGATATACAGTACCAATCAGTGTTGCCTTCTGAAGTGATAGGGCTTAGTCTTCTAAGTGCCCTCAGGTAAAGGGCCAGACTAGATTTGTCTGCCAGCAGCCTTCAGCTGCTGGTGTCAGGCTGCTCTACGAGACATAAGGGTCTTGCAGGAAAACATCTTCAGTCTGTATTGAGGCTTTCTTCTGATCTTAGGATGTTTGTTAACATACTTAATTCCTAAGTGCTCTGGAGATGCTTGGGAGAGGAGGATTCAACATGTTTATATATTGTCTAACATCTATTTTGGAGAGAGCAGCATGGTTCTCTGTAAGCCTGATCAATGAGAAAGGGGTGAGGAGAGGACAAGCTGTGGTCTCTTTACTGTAAAGTGAAATAGCTTTTTAAGCTTCATGTCCTGAAGGATCGGAGAGATCTTTTCTGCCAAAAACATCTTCTATGATGACTTCAGTCTTTCTATCCCTCTCTTTGTCTAGGGTGCCATTGTAGCAGTCACAGGTGATGGTGTGAATGATTCCCCAGCGCTGAAGAAGGCCGACATTGGTGTTGCTATGGGTATTGCCGGCTCAGATGTCTCCAAGCAGGCAGCTGACATGATTCTGCTGGATGATAACTTTGCTTCCATTGTCACAGGGGTTGAAGAAGGTGAGTTTATAACTGGTGTGTAGTGGTGGCAAAGTGGCATGCTTCAGCAGGTGTTAGTTACTGATTGCCTCTGAAATAGGCTGTCTGGGGGGCTGCCCTTTATTTCAGTTTGTCTTCTTGAAAAGTGTTTTCAAGGAGGGTGGCACTTTCCTCCTCCCTTCTTTCCATGGGACCATCATGACCCTTTGGGATGGGTAACAGTAGGAAGCAGCTGAGTAACAAAAGCTACTTTGTCTTTTTGCCTGACACTGACCCTGCAGTCATCTTTGCCAGCTGAGTCTGACACAGCTTCCTCCCTGATGGAGCAATAGCTCTCAAACAGAAGCAGAACCAAGGGGTGCTCCAGGGGCTCTTGATCTTCAGAAACCAGAGCTCAGTATCCTGCTGTAGTATGCAGTGAATCCCGATTGCTGTAACCAAAAATACTACTTTGTGTAGGTGATGCTGTGCATGGGGCACACAGTCCCACACTTACATGAAGGAGAAATCTTCAATTTGATGCACTGGCATTTTGCCTTTCAGTGTTATCACTGAAGCTGTTGCCTGTGAGCTACTTGGTGGCCTTCTGCTGATAAGTGAGAGTTATGTTGTTTGTTCTTTCTTGCCGCAGGGCGCCTGATCTTTGATAACCTGAAGAAGTCTATTGCTTACACCTTGACTAGTAACATTCCTGAAATCACGCCGTTCCTGATCTTCATCATTGCAAACATACCCCTTCCACTGGGAACAGTCACCATCCTCTGTATTGACTTGGGCACTGACATGGTGAATGTCTCTTTTTTTTTGTCTCAAGAAGAAATGTTGATATTGTTAAGTATCCTGAAGAGAGGACAGATGGAAGGAAAATGCTTGAGTACAGTTTTCTTTAGTGTTCTGATTTAAAATAAGAGGTTATTTGATACTCCCTTAATCCACACTCCCTGCCTTGTGACTCTGTCTGAGGATCCTTTGGTTCCATGCAAGGACAACCTGGGGATGGGATAAGTTTCTTCCCAGATACTACAGCTGGGGCTTTTGGATGGTGTTCTTTCTCAGCCTGAAAACGTGGGGCAGGGAAGGCTATATACAATGGAAAATTGAAATGGTTCTAACAGTGGTCTTACCACCTCCAAAGGTCCCTGCTATCTCCCTGGCATATGAGCAAGCAGAGAGTGACATCATGAAGAGGCAGCCCAGAAATCCCAGAACAGACAAGCTGGTGAACGAACGGCTGATCAGCATGGCCTATGGGCAGATTGGTGAGCTGCTGTTTTCTCTGTCGCTGCTTTGAAGTCGAGGGAGGGGGTATACACCATCCGGAGTCAGTAACTGTTCTGCATATTTTGGTAGGGTTGAGATTTGGGACATCTAAACCAGAATGTCAGGCTGTTAAGAATTTGCCATGATTCTGCCTCCGTGGAATATAGCAGTGGCTTGTGCAGCTTGATCCATTGAATCGCTTTCACAGTAATTTTCTTTAATTGCATAGCACTGTAAAGGAACTGGCTGACAACCAGCTCTCCTCTGGTTCAGACTTGTTCAGCAAGAACATAGATCCCATTGTTAGTTTAATTAGAAGTAAAGGATTCTCTCCAGTGTACCCTTAAACACACAGTATTGGGAGCCTTGATTAAAGGCAGATACAGAGATGTGCCCAGTTCACAGGGTGGGAGCTCGTGCTTAATTGCAGCAGACTTTGGGAACCTTTTTAACTGTATTTTGCAAGGGTTGGGGGTGGGCAAAGCTTAATGAGAATACAAAGGGAGTTTTATCTTGTGTCTTTGAGTACCATGCTACTGCAGTACAGGACAGAAGTAACTCTGTACAAGGTTTGGAGCAGAAGCCACCCAGCAAAAAGGCTGCAGCTGAGTTTGATGTTAGTGTGAACTATTTCTATAGCTGCTGCTTGGCCAACTGAGACCCACAAGGAGTAATTTTTTGGGTGGTTGGAGTGTTCTCCAAATTGCTCTGTGCAGTAGCTTCATCAGTTTTTTTTCATTCTTACCTGTTTAGGTATGATCCAGGCCCTTGGAGGTTTCTTCACCTATTTTGTAATCATGGCAGAGAATGGGTTCTGGCCTTCTGGCTTGCTAGGAATTAGAGTTCACTGGGATGACCGATGGGTTAACGATGTGGAAGACAGCTATGGGCAACAATGGGTAAGTTTTGAGTTGCAGCTTAGAGGCTGCCAGCCAGAATACTAATGCCAGCTGAACTTGATGTGAGCACCAGAGAGCAAAGGAAGCATGTCTGAATGAATGTTCTCTGCTTTGTGTGTTTTCTAGACCTACGAACAGAGGAAAATAGTGGAGTTCACTTGCCATACAGCCTTCTTTGTCAGCATTGTGGTTGTGCAGTGGGCAGATTTGATCATCTGTAAGACCCGAAGAAACTCTGTCTTCCAGCAGGGAATGAAGTAAGTCAGGCTGTCTGTGGAGGATTTAGAATTGGACTCCACGTATTCTCCAGCACATGGCATTCTAATTCTTTGTCTGAGCAAAGTCTGGGCATTTTGGCCTAAGTCTTGAACAGTCTAGTGCCTTGGTGGTGGGTAAAAGAGGGACTGCTCTCTTGTGGTACCTGCTACGGTTGTCAGTCTGAGACAAAGTGAAATGCTGACTTCTGCTGGCACGGTGGGAGCTAGCCCATCTCAAAGGACAGTGGCATCTTCCAGCACACAGCCTTGTGCAGCAGCAGAGCAGCTGATATCAGGAGATCTTGTGGCATGAATCCACAGCTGCCTCCTAAATTTGTGATGAAGGCAATTGCTGGTTGACTTAGTTGTGAACTGGATTATCTTTGTCTAGAGAAATAAAAGACCCTTGTGATAGCTCTGCCATCAGCTTCAGAGGTGTGATAGTCCCTACCTGATGGACTCCTGGGCAAGACCAGAATGTATGTTTCCATACAGTACCATGTGGCAACTAGGTGTTTTTTAGGATGTCATCTGTGAAAGTACTTTGTCCCTGACTGCTTTCCTGTTTCTACTAGGAACAAGATCTTGATATTTGGTCTCTTTGAGGAGACTGCTCTGGCTGCTTTCCTCTCCTACTGCCCTGGGATGGATGTTGCTCTAAGGATGTACCCTCTCAAGTAAGTTACATCGTGCTTTTGTGCAGCAGGCTGTACCACAGAACAATAGCATTTGGGTGTGGGGAGATGGACAAAAGTAGTTGTGGGCTTCTGGAGCATGAAACCTCTAATCTTAAATTAGGAGAGCTCAGGCTAGAAGGGGGCAAGTGATCCTTTGCTGTAGTGTGGCACACAGGGGGTTTGCTTTGCTTTACTTCTTGTGGAAATTCTTATGAGGAGCCTGCAGTTCAGTGCCCCCCTGGAAATCAGCTGCACAACTTCAGTGTAGCAGTGTGCTTAGTGCAGTTGCTCTTGAACTTACTTGCATGGGGTATTTTTCCAAAGAAAGCTCATTGAATTCCTCTAAAGCATAGGCCAGATGACTTTTCTTTACTAAAGAACTGGTGATGACGTCTTGTGCTTCTTCTACCAAAGACTTAACTGCTTGTGCTATTTAGAAGATGGTTTGTGGGTGCAGCTGACCAGTTAGAGCATGGTAACTTTCCTAACAGTTGGGAGGGTGCCAACATCTTAGGCATTGCCCAACGGCATTGCGACACTTCATGGCAGGGTTTAGTCTCAGACCTTTAACAGTCCTCTGGCTTTTCAGTGCTGTGAAATTTTTCATGGCAAAAAAAGAAAAAAATAATCCTGGTACGTCTTGCACTTCATTTAGAAGTGTTGTCTGGAGTTTGGTGCTAAAGTGTGAGCATTTCCTAACAAGAAAGCTAGCATCTGCCCAGTGCCTGTAGCAGCTGGATGTTAGCACTGGAGGGAAACCAGTGCAGTTCAAATAAGCAAGGCTGTGGGCACAAAGGTTATGTCTACTTAGAAAGGAAATATTCCTAGATTAATAGGTGGGGAGGTGCTGGTACAGGGATGAACAAAGGTACCGTGACACACCTTGTGTTGGAATTAATATCCAAAAGTGGATTAACCTATTGCAGCAGAAAGATTGGGTGGTAATTCTTGGCTTGGAGGATTCTCAGCTGAACCACAGCCTTGTGGGAGCTGGCCCATTGGCAAGCTGGGACATGCCAGCCTTCCTGCACACTCCTGTGCTATCAAGTCAGAGGTTTGCTAGGCAAAGAGCATCGCTGCTGCCTGTGTTCTCACTGTCTCCTCTCCCAAACAGGCCGACCTGGTGGTTCTGTGCTTTCCCATACTCCCTCATCATATTCCTCTATGATGAAGTCAGAAAGCTCATTATCAGACGCAACCCTGGTGGTAAGAATACGCTGCTAATCTGTGTGTTTCCTTCCCCACCTTTTCGTGCTGCTGAGCTGTGTGGAAGCTCTAACAATGCTCAGGGACCCTCAGTGCCAAGCACTATGTGGGAATGTATTTTGTTGTGTTTTCCCTTTTTCAACATTTATAGTGCTGTTAGTCCAAATTAAGGACTTTCTCTGTCCCTCTCGCTGTGTTCTCCCACAGTATATGAAAGTACAAATTCATGAAGTAGACGGAAAAGACTGATTAGTAGTTGGGTAGTTCTAGAAACCTGGAACAGGGCCTGAAATCTGCAGCACATCAAAAATTTGGCAAGATTTTTCCATTGTGATGGGTCGCTTACTAGCTCAGATGCTACAGTGCAAGTTTTCAGAGCCTAAGAGGAGCTCTAATGAATGTCATACTTGGTCTTCTTTAAGATTTAACTCTGCTTTCTCCCTTCCCCCCTCTTTAGGTTGGGTGGAAAGAGAGACCTACTACTAAAAAGCGCCTGTAAAACATTCCACGCACAGCCCATGCCACCACCTCTCCACCATCTTCCCTGTGTGCGTACTTCATCTTCGCAAGTGCAGAACTGTGCCTGGGCAGGAGTAAGCTGAAACTGAAGGAAACGTGAAGAAACATGGACTGGAGGAGAAAGCAAGGGGGAGGTTGGGGTGGGGGGAATGGCCAACCGTCAGTCCATGGGGATGAGAGTCTGAGTAGTTTTATGTGCCTTTTTGTTTTTGTAAAAGGAAACTGAAGATTTTATATGTGGATTTTTACAAATAAAGATGGATTCTAAGAGGATGCCCCCACACAGTCTTAGGTGGATGTTTTTCTCAAAACAAAACCTGGTTCAGAGCAACCTCCCCTCCCTGCTTAAGGTGTGATGGTGACAGCATGAGCTACCCCCTGGCTTCCCATCCTTGTAGCAGAGCTGCTTGACCTGGTGACAACAGCATATACGTGGTTCTTAAAAGCCCTCTGTAGCTGAGTGCCTAATGTAACAAGCTGCTTGCAAGCTCAGGAGGTTTGTTGGCCTCCAGCTGTGCATCTTGGCTGCTTTCTGCAAAGGTAGCTTTGAGTGGAGACAAGAGCTGGTGGCTGGATTGTGACTTACTGTGCTGGGCTCACAATGAGAACAGGCTTCCACTGAACGGCACTTGGATCCAAGCACCCTTGTTCTGGAAACTGTGACCCTGATTTTCCCGCTTGCTTTGCCAAGCAAGGGGTAGTGTTTCCTGGTGTCCTCTTTGCATGCACACCTGTTCCAGTGTGGCACTTGCCCCCTACCCATAGTGGCTCTTGCCTGCTCTGGAGTGAGAGCAGAGGCTGACCTTGGGCACAGGATTCTGAATATTTTGCTTTTGAGGAAAGCATCACTGTTGTCTAGACTCCAGGTTGGCTCTGTGGCCTGAAATCAGTCATGCTGTTTGCCTCTGTATGTTTTGATTTACTGTTAAATGCCTGTTCTGGCTCACTTCTGAGAAGTCGGTGGGAGACCTGGCTGCCTGCCTGCGGACACTCACCATGAAGTCCTAACTCCATATTCCTGGTGCTGTTGTGCTGAAGACACCTGGAGATGTTTCGGGTCCTGGGTCCTCTTCCTGAACTGCTGGTCTGTCCCTGTCTTGGGTATGTGTCTACCTCTGCAAAGGACCCCTCAAAACCACAGCACAGAAAGGATTTGCAGTTCAAATTGCATGATGTTGTCCCTTCTGTCCTCATTCATTTTTATTTTAAAAGCAGGTCTTTTCTCTCATGTACTGAATGATATAAACTCAAACAGCAAAGAGAGCACTAGGGGTGGGGAAAGGGGAAGACTGAGGGTGCTAACTGTATTAACATGTTTTGGACACTCATGTGGAATGCCCAGTTGGAGATAATTAAAAAAATTATATTAAGTCTTCCAATTATTGGAGTCTGCTCGTGCTGACACCTGAGTTGATGCAAGTGGTCTTAAGGTGAGCCTAGCTGGGAAGGGGAGATGAGGAGTTGCACAAAGGGAGGAAGGAAGAAGGTGGGATGGATTTTACTGGGTATCATGTTGATGGAGTGATGATGCTTGAAATTCTTGGTTAGTGCCTGGGACCTGTTCTTCCCCCTGGCATTTCAGCTTTAAACAGCCTTAGCTTCTTGCTAGAATAATACAAGAGCTGAAGAGAGACCCCTGAAGGTCCATCTGTCTGCTCAAAATGCAGCCATTTTTAAAGCATGGTCAAGTTGCAGATGGCCTTGTTCAGCTGAGATCTAAATGTTGCAGGGCATCTCACACCTCCGAGTACCTGTGCCAGAGCTGAACGTGTGCCATGCAAGGTTATTAATGTTTCATCTTGCTATGACTCTTTAAGATCCTTGCCTGGATAAGGGAGGGACTGAGGGAGCTGTGACTGGGGCAAATGGGGCTCTGATGCTTGGGGAAGGGAACCAGGGCTGGGGTGGTGGTGAAGGCAACACAAGATATCTTATGTTGGCCCTGGATGTTTCTCAGTATTCACAAGCTAAGCCATATATAGAAGTTAGAGACTAAAATTATTAAATGTCTCTGAATGCAGAATGTAAGGTTTGGCCTAAAACAGTTACAGGATTTTATAAGGAGTGACCACCCTGTAGAGCTGGTCCTGGGAGGTCACGAAAGCAGACCAGGCACAACTCTTCCTTCCCATCATGGTGCAAAAAGTGGAATGACTTATTACAATACGAGTTCATTTCAGTGGTTTTCCTGGGGCTGAGGCTGCTGTAGTAATTGTGTCTGCTCTGTTCTGCTTATGTTTATCTGTCTGTATCAACTACATGGGTTGTGTGTAGCTCAACAGATGGGCTGCGGGTGGAATCATTTGTGATTGGAAAGACCTTAAAATCATCAAGTTAACCTAGCATTACCAAATCCACCACTCAGCCATGTCACTCACCACCACATCTACACATCTTTTAAATTCAGACAGGGATGTATTGTTGCCCAATTCCCTGGGTACCCTGCTCCAATGCTTGACAAACGTTTTTTGTGAAGAAATTTTTGGTAATATCTAATCTAAACCTCCACTGGTGCAACTGGAGACCGTTTCTTCTTGTCCTGTTGCCTGGTACTTGGGAAAAGAGACCAAACCCCAGCTCCCTACAAATTTCTTTCAGGTAGTTGTAGAGACCAGTAAGTCTGAGTAGAGCCTGGTCCCAGCTAGAGCAGCAGGCAGGGACCATCAGTGCCCCAGGGCACAGGAGCAGCTGTATCTGGCAGGAGGGAGGTGAAAAAGCCCAACCAGAAAACCCTGAATTTGCTACCCTGGTGCCAGAGGTGGAGGTTTAATCACTGCCCTGTGGGGCTTGGCAGCCAGGCTGAGCAGGAGCAGCAGGTGCCTTGCACAAAGAGAATGGGGGAAAAGCTGCAGCAACTTCGCTCCCCTGACCTTGGCTTTGGCAAGAGGCTCCTTCCCCAGCCTGGATGAGTTAGGCTTCAAGGGCAGACCAGTTTGCAAGACCCCTCACCCTCCCCACTGACACACGTCAGAAAACCCTTAGAAAACCCCCTGCTCAGCCCCCAGCAGGGAGGGGAAGCAATCATAGAATCATTTCGGTTGGAAAAGACCCTTGGGATCATCAAGTCCAACCATCTACCCTACTCTACAATGTTCTCCCATACACCATATCCCCCAACACCACATCTAAACAACTACTAAACTCATCCAAGGATGATGACCCAACCACCTCTCTGAGCAGCCTATTCCAGTGTCTGACCAGTCTTTCTGTGAAGAATTTCTTCCTAATGTCCAGTATAAACCTACCCTGTTGCAGCTTGAATCCCTTCCCTCTCATTCTGTCACTAATTACCAACCTCTCTACAGTGTCCTTTCAAGTAGTTGTAGAGAGTGATGAGGTCTCCCCTCAGTCTCCTCTTCCTCAAACTAAGCAGTCCCAATGCTCCACCGTGGGGCTGTGGGGTGACCAGGGGCAAGCTGGTGCAAGGATGGTTTTGAATAACAAGGTCGTCACATCTGCCATGATTAAGCAGCGCCAGATCTTGAGTGTCTGTCGCCAGTCAGCCCGGTGTCATCGCACCACTGGCGGGTGTTGTTTTGCCCGTGGCTTTGTCATCGTGCTGGGGAGGACATGTACAAGTGGCCCCGAGGGCAGCCCAGGTTGTGTTCTGCCCCTTTTCGTGTGACTTAACGGGCTCCGAATAAGGCCCTTTTGTTTCCCACCCAGAACCTGAGAGTTTCTGAGACTCTCTACACCTTGTCTCCTCTGAGAGACTCACAGGCTGAGTGTTGTGGTGGTTTTCTAGAGGAACAAAGGATTTTTTAAGGAAGTATTTTGGAAACCACCTCGTGGGGCACGCTGAAGGGGTCAGACCCATCCTCAACCTTGCAAGCACAAAGGTGAACATTAGAGCAAATATCTGTTCGATAAGCCTTGTGCTCAGAAGGTCCAAAGTGGTGGGACAGCCACCGTTGGCATGTCCCATGACTACCTCACTCATAAAATCACTTTAGTGGCGGGGCTGGCAGGAAGGACAGCACTTACAGCAGCTTCCCCTCGGCGCAATGGGCTCTTGCCACACAGCAGCTGAGCTCATCCTCCTGACTCTTTTTTTCACTCTCAGAGGATGAGATGTGCTTCTGGTGGCAACAGCATCTCCTTTAACCTAAAGCAACAAGGAAGACTTTGCATGAGATGCTTGTGACTCACTCCCTCCCAGCCTGAAAAAGGACCTGAAATAGCAACAGTCCCCGAGCAGACAGGCACAGAAGGGCTCCCAGAAGACAAAGGTCACAGGGGACAAAGGGACGGCAGAGGCATGTGCCAACACACGCATCGCCTTTGCTCGAGGTGGGATTCCGAGGCAGAAGGGTGAGGGCAGGGCATGGGGCCATCTGGGGATGGTGCCTACCAGAATTTGGGAGCCTCCATGGGCCCCTAGAGAGCAGTTACCTCACTTAGTGCCAGGTTCTGACCGAGGTAGATTTTTTCCTCAGTAATCCTTCATTTTCGTGAGACCCACTAATTAGGGAGAAGAAAGGCACTCATCCCTCCCAGGGACCTGCTCCCCAGCACCGTTCCTCAAGGGATAAAGCACTTTTCTGCCCGACCTGACAGCAGGCAGCTCTCTGCACAGCAGAGAGTCTCCACAGCCGTCACTCTCCCCTAATGTCATGGCCTGAAAAGAGGAGGAGGGCAAAATACCCCTGCTCCAATCTATTAGGCCTCTGAACAAGCCGATTAGCCAAAACATAAAGCATATTAACCCCAATTAGGTGGAAATATATAAACAAACATATTCAGCAAAACATTTTGGATAAGCTCCCCAGGAGCCCAGCTTTGAACACACCTCCCAGGGATCTCCCATAGCTCCTTCTCACAGCTTCATGCTCCTACCATCAGCTCACAAACTGTATTGATACTTGGGGGCCCTTCTGCACTTTCCTACAGCACCCTGCTGCAAGTTTGCTTAGACCCTACCTGCTCTTGCTTCAGGTATTGCTGTACCCCTCTCCTCTCCTCTCCCTCCATGTGCCACCCCAAGAGCCTCTGGACCCCTGGGCTTTACTGATGAAGAGTATGGTGAGTGCCCTGCATTTAGGAAAGTTTTACTTCCCATAGGGAGTAACATTTTCTTCCATAAGATCACCTGTCTCCCTGCTTCTTTCACCTTCCTAAACATGGGAATATCTTCACTTGCATGAAAATTCGAGCTATCTGACTCTTCAGAAGTCTGGAAAGCAAATGTGGACAGTTTTCCCAGCTCTGGTAATGCAGCAATGGGAACTTGCATTTCTATGTTTCCTTTCACTTTAAAAGGCCCCAAATTTCCCCCCCAAAAAAATAGTTCCCTCTGCCTCCGGGAGGCTTGTGCTGCTGTCAAGCAAACATCCAGTTCAAACAGCCCAGAGGGGAGATCTGATTGGGAAGGAGATACCGAAAAAGCGCTCCAGTGAAATGCCACAGGAACTTTCCTCCTATAACTGGAAAAAAACCCTGTGCTTCCTAAGGAGCATGAGACTCCATTTCCCGTGCCTGGGAAGGTTAGTGTCACCCCCCAGAGGCTTGCCCAGTCAGCATCCCCATGCCCAGTGCGCTTGCCAAACTGGATCCCCGATGCGTAGAAGCAAGCCAGAAAGTGAGGGCTGGTTTGAAAACCATCATCTGTGAGGAATGGGAAACCTCTCCACAGGCAGCTCCTCCCAGAACTGTTGCAAAGAGGACGTTGAACAGCTAGCAGAAAAAAGAAGCCCCACAGTAGTTTATTAAATGTTAAAGAAAAAAAAAGAAAGGACTCTTGACAATGTGTCATGTGCTGGGACTGGAACCCACAGCTGACTGGAATCAGGGTTAAAAATAAACATAGGTGCTAATGGGCTCAGCAGCCTTTGGTGAATGAATCCCAAGGTGAATTATGAAATCTAATACGCATTCTCTCCCTAACAAGTGTGGTTTCTGTTGAGGGTTATTTACCTTGGTCTCCATACCTGCCGGAATAGGATACTGCTCTCAGGTTTCACGGCTAAACAGATCTGGGCCTGACAGGGAGGCAGCCAAGAAGCCAACAGAAGCACCATTATAGAGGCTATAGCTCTATACAACTTCTCAGCAACAGTGCTGGCCAAAGAGCTTCTGGTTATGGGCCTTTTCCCAGACATATTGACCCAGCTAAGCCATGATGCCACTTAGTGAAGTTGGCTTTCAGATAACCTCTTGAAACCGTTAATTTGTACAACACCTACCTGTCTATCCATGCATAAATTTGGTGATACGTATTTATTGGTTGGACTAGATGATCTTAAAAGGTCCCTTCCAACCTAGGTGATTCTGTGATTCTGTGATTAGCTGACTTTGATCATCTACATCTAACTGATGCCCACCTGCATTACCCATCCCTATAAATCTGGCCAGTGTAACAGGGCTGTCTGTTGAAAGAGCCAGGGTACCCTAAGGTGCTCCTGATGGCTTCATTCCATGTGCGGGAAGATGGGCAGCACCTGATCCAGAAAAAAAAGCCCAACAACAAAAAACAGAGCAGCACAGGCATGTTCTGTTTAAGACTTTTTGTCTCAAAAACTCACAAAATGTTACGAACCAACAAGTTTATACTCATCTGACCTGTGTATGGCATGGCTGGGGTGTGTTTGATCTGATGTCAGGAGCCCTACAGTCAGCTTTACCACATTGTCAAGCTACAACCTGAAATGAATGTCTGGGAAGTCTCCACGCAGCTCAGTGCTGTCCCAGTGCCCCAAACTGGGTCCACAGACAGAGGAGAGGGGGAAGAGTGAGTCTTAAGAGTCCATTGGATTTTCTTTTCTCTGGTTAGGCTATTTTCCCTTGTTGTTTCCAGTTGTAACTACAGCTAATCATCCAGGCTTTTTTCCTGTTTCTTTTATTTTTTTTCCTTTAAAAATACTTTCCAAAAGCAAATCAGTGCAACAGACAGTCTGAAACGTGGTTGTCCCCAGCCTCCTCTTTCTCACACGTGCTTGCTCACACGCTCTTACTTGTCTGCTCTCCCAGATTTTTTGGGAGGCGATTGATCCCCAGAGAGATTAAAATAGGAATGAAAAGAGATTTTCCTTGGAGAAAAGAATATTTTTGAGTGACCTTCTTTCTCCTCCTCAGTGAAAAATGATGATCTTGGATGAATTGCTCTCAAAGCAACAGATAACACTTGCAGACTTTAAGCAAAGTTTTCTCATTGCTGTAGACCAGGGGATCAGGAATGGCTCAGCCTCACTGCTGGCATCCAGCACAAGCTGGTGGAAATAGTGTGATTTCCTGAAAATATGAAGGTATGATAAGAAAGAAAACTTCATACTGGCATGAACACCCTCAGGATCTTCTGGGGAAGATCTATTTTGGTCACAGACAGAGCAGTCAAGGCAAGATCCTCACCACCTCCTCTGGAAGCAGTCAGATAGATAGCTAGTTTGTCTGAGCCTTCCTCGTTTGCATTCTGGATTTCAGTTTGGTTTTTTAATCAGCTCTCTGAACTCACCATCATCTTGAAACCCCCATGTGTCATTACTGGCATTAAGGAACTTGCACTGGCATCAGCAGGGTCCCTTTTCATGCCCTTATGAGGTAGCTGGTTTCATTTTATCAATGAGGTTGTGTGAAATCCCCAAATTGCTACCAAATTTGGAAGAAGTTCTAAGCATCTCTTCCTCTTCCTTGTGCTTCATCCTTGAGTTAGCCCCTCACACAAAGCTTTCCCCTCACACTGCTGTACGCTCAAGGTTGCTGGATCCTTGGCAACCACATGAACCCACCTCCCCAAAACACCCATCTCCCCAAAACTGTTGTGCTGTAAGAGGACTCTTCTGTTTGTATTATCCTTAAGGACAGCTCTGTCTTCACACAATATCAGTGGAATATTAACACCTGGATACTTGGGCAAGATCTAGTTGTCTAAATACATCACTACAGATGTCTTACAGCTACAGCTGTATAAATACAGCTACATAAATAATCTTTTGCCTGACCACCTTTCAGGCTTGAATAGGTTTGTCCCAATATCTAGGGAGAGCACAGCAATGATATTGCTCCCAGGGTTATCAGTGGAACCTCACCCCTCCCCACCAGCAGCTCAACATCCCGGCCATACCCTAAGGGAGAGGAGGGAGATGGCTCTGGACACCCCCCAGCAGCAAGGGACAGGGCTTGCACCTTCTGCTCAGAAACACTGGGAAGGGGCAGGTATTTTGCCCAAGGGTTCATGAAAATTAACTGAACAGCCAGCAGCCCAAAGAAGCAGCTTAGGATGTGCCTTGTGGGGCCTTATGATCTTCTCTCAAGGGATGGAGGAAGCAAAGCCTCCCAAGCCAGGTTTGAGAAAGGCATCTCGCTAGAGGCAAGCTAGGGGAAGAAAGGGGTACAGAAAAGCCTTTTCTTTCACAGCTTCACTCATACCATGCCTCAAGCAGGAAAAGAGAGGTCAGTCCCTCTCTGAATTTCTGGGTGCCAGCTGTGATCTGACCCTAGCGAAGCTAGTCCCACCTTGCTGAGGAACAAGTGTCCTCAGATGCCTTGTGTTGTGTTATTGTTAGACAAGCAGCTCTCACATGTCAGTGAGATGAGTATCCACATTCACTGAGTATGGTGAGGACACAGCATTCCAGTCCCTCAGAGGTGAGGCAGGAGTCACATGCTCCCGGGAGGGCACGGTCAGAGGGGGACATTTGATGGAACAAGATGTGGAACGAGCAGGAGAAGAAAAGACATTGACACCCTCAGCAACCCTATAAGTGAGTGCATGGCGTATTCCATGGCCCTCTGTTTCTCCTTGAAGCTGTTCCTGACAGTTGGTGGGACATCTTCCGTGCACCCTGTACAGCTGTGGTGTAGGTTAAGGCTGTTCAGCACACCACCGCTTCCTGCCAAAAAAGTGAACAAGGGGATTTTTGCTTTCCTTCATTGTAAAATGCTTGGGAGCAGACAGATTTTGCTATAAATGGCAACTTTTGCTGCACTATGGGAAAAACTATGTCACTCTTGGCCTAGGAGTGTAGAGCTAGCCAAATTAGAGGTGCTGTGTACTCACATCATCCCCAGCTCCTTAAACTTTCCATCACCATCCTAGGCTATGCATTGGGAAACATAGGACAGGAGGAGAGATGTAGGAGGAGAAGGGGTTCTTAGGAGAAGACCAAATCTCAAAACATCACTTTTGCATTCATTAGGAGGCAGTAAAGAAGCTAGGCAGGCAGGACAATTAGAGATAAGGGCTAGCAACATGCTGTTCCCAGCCCAATGTCCTGCCTGCTGGTAAAAGTGGGGGTGCAGCCTGATGCATTCTTGACATTTTGTTCTCCCAACTGATGACAGCTCAGTTCTTATCAGATATCTTCACGGCCAATGATTTTTTACAGTGGATAACACTGCTGAACTGCATAGGAAAAAAAAATCTTAAACCTCTGTCCTAAGCAGCTAAGCAGAATGTTCCCTTCCTGGCCTTCATATGGGGGTATTTGTGACTTTACCTTTTCCACTCTTCTTCACTTAACCTCTTTTCTGCCTTGGACATTTATGTCTCTGACGCATAAATATGAGGAACCTCAGACCAGATCTTTCCTCTACCTTCTTGGTCCAGTCTGACCTTCTCTTCCACAAACAACTCAGACTCACTCCCCCTTTTCTTTAAGACTGGACAGACTCTTTTTCCTTGCTGGTCAAGCCAACTTTAAATTGGAGGCCCAGCACAGGCTTGCAGCTGGGGCAGGAGGGCACAGCCAGAGTGGGGGACAGCGTGGCAGTGGGGAGAGGTTGTGCCTCGCTCCAGAACCCCCAGCTCTCCATGGCAAGAGGAGGTCCCTGCCCATCCTTCCCACTGAGGAGAGCCATCCCCATGCCCGAGGATGCTCCTAGCTCTATAGTTTCCATGGGGATTCTGTGTCTGCAGTCTTGGTGGTGCCGGCCAAGGTGGAGGTGCTCCCAGGTGCCCCTCACCATTTCAGATTTAATCTAGGGATCACCTTGCAGCCAACGGAGTCACCTCTGACAGGAATCTGACCTTGCACACACTGGCCTGACCTCCCAGCAGAAGTGGCACCTGACGCTTCCTCCTGAGCGGATTTTGGCTGAATCTCAAGGATGCTTTTGGTGCTGTTCTTCCTTTATGCTGAACTACGTGAAACTGGGCTTGGTGTCACCATGCCGTGAAAGAGACGCCCTCCTTGTTCTGCTCTGTATCCAACCCTGTTAAAGCAATATTTGGGGAGCTCAGTTATATGTGCTGAAGCCAGGGAAGCCAGGGATTCAATCCAATTGCTTTCCCTTTAGATTCTCTTCTCTGGGATAAGGAAGCTTTCCAATAAGCTATCATACCCCACCTTGCCTAGAGTAACATGTGATGGTACTGTTAATACAGGCAAGGTGCTGCTCTGCCCTCCACCCATGCGTATGACACGTTGAGGCTTTCTCAGGACTCCCTGGAATGGGTCCTCACAGATTAGGCAACAAGGAGCATGTTGATTTTGACCAGGCAATGGCACCTTCAACCTACCCTGGGCTGCTCTGCCCCTCCTCTGGGGGAGGAAGGAACCTGCAGGAGCTGGGCAGAGGAGGTCAGTGGACTACCCATCCCTGGGTGCTGAGCATGGGGTTGTTTGTGGTCTCAGGCTCTTGGCAAGAAATCTGCAGATCTGCCTTTTTTCTGCTCAGCACAGCTCTCACTACAGCCTGCCTGGACCATCAGGGCTATACCTGTCAGGTACCAAGCCCAGTCCCACATCTTCCTTTCAGATCAAAGTGGGAGAACAACAGCAGTGTTTGTTAGTGAGGGCACCACCGCAAACAGCCAGAACAACCCTCCTGGAGAGCAATGTCTGAGAGCTGCTGCAGCACCCACTGCCATTGTTCAAACTTGCAGGGCTCCTCCAGGACATTAGCAATTGCCATCAGAAGCAGATATTTTTCTCAGATGGATATTTCACAGCCCCTGCAGGGCTCAGGGATCCCTTTCTGCTCTAGCACTTCTCTGATCCCTAACCTCAGATTCTGAGGGGTATTTGTTGTTTCACCTTCCTTGTTTCTTTGTACTACTTCAAATGCCCTATGTCTCAGGCAGGAGGATCTTTCTCTTCAGGTTTCTGTTGAAGATGATGTCAGCAGGCAGAAACTCACTCTTCATTATGTGCTCTATTGTAACATATATAATATAATTATTAGATAACATATATATAATAAGTATACTTATATGTACATTGCTTATGAGTGTGTGTATATATCCACACGTATGCAGACGTACATGTGTATGCACATACATATATCTCTGTCATCCGTGTCTATATTTATACACGTGCCACTGTACTCACACATCACTCGTTGCTCTGCAGTGCTTTCCAGTAGGAGTGTTCTTGACACTCTGATAGCAGCCTGTCAGGCAGATAAACTCCATGGAAGCTTTCTGAGCCAGTTTAGGCCCTTCTTTGTGTTTCTTTCAAAACAAGCATGATTATTTTCCATTTTGTCCATTCCTCAATTATGTTGGTAATGATAGGTATCAGCAGCCACCAGTCTGAATCTCTTCTGTGCAGGCTGCTCTACCACAGACCCACTGAACTGTAGCCAGTCTCAAGCATTATATTGCACCATCAGATATCAGGCTATATCCAGCCATGTTGATGTCTTTGTGGCTTTCATGGCTTGCTTAGGGCCCGCAGGTCTGTGTGCAGTTATCCTTGACCCACACATGTTGCCCTGCAAGTCCTAACTCCCTTTCTTGTGGTGCTGTAGATTCCTAGCTACAGTTTCAGGACCTTACTCACCCAGCCGTAGCCAGGCCTGTGGAGGGGATGCGTGTGTTGCTTGGCACAGCTGGGGTTAGCTCTGGCTCTCCAGCAGTCCTTCTTGGTTTTGTTTCCAGACATGGGCTGGTCTCCTCTAAGGGAGTTAGTTGGCTATGCTCCTCTTTTCCTTTCTCCTCCCCTAAAAGTACCAAACCTATCAAGCACATCAGAGCCAGCCCATTTAAGAACTAGGGCTATTTCTCGAGGCATTTTTATTTCCTCGTACCTTGTACAGACACAGAGTGAAATAGTCTTTGGCCTTGCTCTATTGCTTCCTGCAGCTCCAGAACACCAGTGGAGCTTTAAATGCCCCATCCATATGCACGGATGTTTTCTCTGGATATCTGGCGCTGTGTGATCATCAGAGATTACTCAATAATTCAGGTTTTAATTTGGAGGACAAAGGCATGTGGTCAATAAGTAGGTGCCTTTCTATTTATTGCACACAAACTCTGCCCCTTCTTTGTCCCAAGAAATGCTTCCCAGCACCTATAATTGACGGAAACCCTTCAGTACAAAAGCCTGGAAGACACAGGACTGTCAGTTACAACTCCTTGCACTAGCAGGACTAGATCTGCCAGGTGAAATTCCAGGGGAGGAAATCATATATCCCCACAATTCTTCCCTAGCTGACCAGGACAAAGTTTTTTTTTCCTGGCTCAGATCTGGATGCCAGTTTATGCTTGAGTATATGAACAAGATGGACCACAGAGGTTCTTGAGAGGTTTCCCAGCTCAGCCTCCACACATACCAGCTGGTCCCTCTATCTGTGGCCAATCTCTAGCACTTCAGATAGCCAGAATTGTCCTGATTTTACAGGAATGTGTAGCAACAGGGAGCAGTTGAGCAAGTGGCTTGCAGACAGAGACAAAATCTAGCCAGACTACATGCCTTCCTCCTGACCATGGTAAGCACATCTGTGATGGAGAAGGAAACGTAGAGAGTGCTCTTTGCACCTGGATCACAGCTGAAGAGAAAAGGGAAGATGTAGCTCAGTAGCCACTCCTGGACACCGGGTATACACTGCTACAGGTGCCACAAGGTGCAAGGACACTGGCAGTCAGATGACGCTGCAACCCGTTTCCTCTCTCCTTCACCCCATCATCTGTGTTGGGGCCCTGCAAGCGCCTAGTGAGAGCCACATGGTCAGAACTGTCTTTTTCAGCAGCAAACAGGGGAAGGCACACTTTTGCCAAGGGCAGATGGGTGGTAAGGGCAGGGACAGCTGACCTGGGCTAGCTGCTGCATGTGGAGCTCCTGGCTGGCTCTTGTTCCAGGGGTTAGCTAACGACAACACAAGATCATCAACCAGCAGCCAAGCTATGTCACTTGAGATCCATTGAATGTTCGTACGTCCCGCATCCGACTCACAGCCTTGCTTCCTTGCCTGTTTTCTCCACCCAGAGACCAGCCTCCAGCAGGAACTGGCTGTGGCCTCTCTCCAAAGCCCAGAGGAAGCTTGCTGGAAGACCCTGGTCCAGCATCTACTGAAGACCCCAGCAAAGGCAGCCTGAAAGAACAAGGTGCCGTGTTGCACTCATTTGGGTGGACATGATGCCGCTGGTACACACCAGTGCTGATTTCAGTGGTTAACATTGTTTGCTTCTCTGAGGGTTGTGTTGGCAAAAACATTTGATCTCCCTAGCAATATAAATGCACAGCTGCTTCCTCCAAAATAGGAGGGAAATGGAAGGGAGAGGAGTGAAAGTGTGTGCGTGTTTGTGGCGCTTGTGCTGCAGAGAAGGAGAGAGAGAGAGGAAATGAGTCTTAGTGCAAAATAGAGGAAGCGGGAGAAAAACAACACAAAGCAAACGCTGCATCCATTGAACGGGGCTTGAATTGGTATCTTGGCCGCTGTTTGACTAACTTATGCTATCACTAAATCCCATTCTCCTTGCCGGGAAAGAAACCCTGCAACTGTGCATTGTCAGCGTGACGGAAGAAACAACGGCAGCTGATGCTGGTTGGGTCAGTATTACTCCCAGTCTCACAGACCAGCCTTTGTTCCTGGGCAGTGACAAAGGGCTCCCTTCTTTCTTTTACCTCCCTCGAGTTGTTCATAGGCATATTGGAACAGTGCGTGTTTTAAGACTCTATCAGCTATGGGTGACATGCCTTGGCCAGCTCCCATCAGGACCTCTGCCACCCCTGCCCCCGGGGAGGTGCTCCACTCGTGCACCGGTGACCTCCACGGAGGACATAGGCAAAGGTTCATCTCCTTATCGCTTGGAGGAGCTGCACGCCCCCAGGAGCCTGTTGGTACTAAGCATGACCACAGGCAGATCACAAGCCCTGAGACAACAGTTACGTAGGATGCCAGCAGCCTGCATGCTGCTCCCATCGCTTTGGGTTCATCTCTCTGGTTACCCTCAGCACCTCCTAAACTTGTAACTTGGGCGCTCTGTTCTCCTGCTTCTCCTGGCAGAAGAGTGCAGAGGAAAGGATGTTGGTGAGTATTAGCTGGTGTTCATCAGCGTGACCTCTTTCTCCTTCTGCATGGAAGAAAACACTTCAGAAGCTTTTGGCAGTGCCCAAGAAGAGGCAAGTTACCACTGTCGGTGTAATCCCAGCCTGTGGTGCATGCTTTTCCAAGATGACATAGCTTCTCAACCAGTGATCTTTGGCAAGCGACTGTGCCCAGTGTCTGGCAGAGGGAGAGAGTCTGCAGGACATTGTGGTGCATGGCAGAGCTCTTCTGCCACGACTGGAGGTGTTCGGCTGGAGGACACGCTTTCCATGTTCATCTGTCCTCTGGTAGCCCCATTGTTACTGCCAGGCAGCAAATGTCTCCCCTCTCAGAATTTGCATGTTGTAAATGGAGAGCACACACAGGGGCAGTATCTGAAGACCTGAGAGTGGTGCACCTGCAAGGCCATTTGATGAGATACCAGTATTCCCAATCTGTGCACTCTTTACAGCTCTAGTCTAAGGTATCAGAGTGACAGGATTATTCCAGCCACATTTCTAGTGCTCTTTAATTTAGCAACAGAAGGATTTCATTACATTCTCATGTACCTTAGGTACATTTCTCATGTTCTTGGTACAGAGGAATGAACCTGCAGAGAGAAATATGGAGACACAAAATAGGGCCCATGCCTTGATGCATGCAGGTCCTAACGTGCAAGAAGATACATTTGGAGGAGTATACACAGAGAAGAGAACCACTTGCAAAATACCAATCTTGCATGGACAAACAGACCAGTACACAGAGGTAATGTCAGAGACATAGCTATCTTCTACTGCTCTACAAGAAATCCTAAGCGTAATTGCCCCCCAAGGGAATCTGACAAAAGCAACACAGTACATTAGATATTAGATATATGTTTCAGTGTTTCCCTTTCAGATAACAGAGAAATATTTTTTTAACCTCTGAGAGCAGCAAACAGCAGTGTATGGAGGAGGCAACATAGGTACCACAACCTCTGACACAGTTTTGATGCATGAAGAAATCTCAGCAGGAACATCACATGCTGGTCACTATGTCTGCACACAAGTCACACCACTGGGTGATGTCTGCTTTCAGGGAATCCCAAATCAGTCTTTGGAAGTTGTGTCTCCTTGTACATTTGTACAAGGAGTTACCTCCCTTGAATGAAAGATGAACATTTATGAATGGAAGTTAAACATGTGGAGCTGACCACATCAGTCAAAACAAGGAGCTCATGACTAATGTTCTCCTCCTCTCTTCTTACACCTTCTCGGGAGCTGATTTTTCCCCTTTTTGCTGTGTCTGGTGCCAGGCAACACAATTCACATGAAGCCTAGTAGGCACTGTGCACACATATGAGGAACAGACCTGCCTCTGTCCTGAGGCCTCCACAGGCAGCCCAGGAACACAGCTCAGACTCTCCTCTGAGGTTTGGGTCCTGGATTGTTGTTTTTTAGAGTAGGAATAGGCCAGATGACTCCTCATAAATGTAGGGTAAGTTCAGGAGAAAAATGAAAAGGGAAGATAAAAGATGCTTTGTAATGCAAGACTTCTTGCTTAATCCATATGTCTTTATTTCCCTTACCTCGTGGGCTACTGTCCAGAGCCCCATGAAGAGCTGTGGTAATATGTTGACTTTTATCAGAGAGTGCTCAATAGTAAAGTCTGTGCCAAATAAGGGCATTTTAGGGAGGTCAGCAAGAAGTTTCTTCTTTACACTAGTAGCAGTCACCCATGCATCCAGATCCCAGGAGCAATGAGAGCAGGACTGTACTTCATAGCTCATGTGAAACTGGGCAAAAGCACATGACCTTGAATCTATGACATTTGGAGAGGATTGACTTTCTGCAGCAGGAATTAGGAGTTACCTACAGCTCAGCTAAAATTTCCCACAACAGAGCAGGGAGAAGAGCTTAAGCTTATTTGAGATTAGTCAAGGGAGAGAGAGTTTGTCTCCAGAGCTGGTTTTTATGGTACACATCTGAAAACAGTTTACATGTGGCTTGAAGGAAGCCTCTATGTTATTGTGGTTAAAATGACCTCTTAGTATCTAGCCTCTATTTTAAGTAGGTGATGCATATATGTTCTCATGCCAGTACTCTTCAGTCTTTTAGCGAAATAGCAGTTCTCTTTCACTGGGATTTACCCATCTGATGTATTAATAGGCAGCAATCATATGCCCTCTTAACATTCCTTTTGCTGGGCTAAAAAAAGCAAAGACTGTCTAGACTCCTACCATCACCTCTCTCTTTTCCCCCAGATCACTCCAGTGCCATTCTTTGCGCTTGTGAAGTTTTTCCTCTTTCCTTTCCCAGCTCATCTGGAAAGTACTTTTCTCCTTCTCAGTACTGGCAATGTCTCTTTGTTTTGTCTCTTCAGCAAACATCTACATTTCTTCTCCAAGGTCATCGGTGACGATATGAAATATATTGGTGCCAAAACCAGTCCTCTAGGAATTTCATTAGCAATTGCCTACTACTTCATGTTTCAGGGTCTCTTCATTAAGCAATTCGTTACCTATTTTTCAGTTCAAGTGTGAATCCCTGTACTCCCCTGCTTTCACAACTTTCCAACCACCTTCTGTGAAACCTAGATACATTTCATAAACCACAAACCGATCTTAAAAAAATTATCTATTCTTTCCCCCTAAGCATAAAAATGATGGAAAACCTTTACCTTTCAAACAGCCACGCTGAATTTTGTGCCATTGCCTATGTACTTCAATATCCATAATTATTCATACTTTGTTCCAGGATAGAAAGAAAAGTTGTCCTAAGCCATTGGATCTGTAAGTAGCCACAGACCTTTTTTGTTTCTGAATTAAATTTAGGTAAAATTGTTGATACTATGCAACTGTTCAACCTCCAGTCAAACAGGCTGACTGAACATCGATGCTATGGGATTTACTACTTGATGTGTCTCTGGAAACTTTCTGATCTGAGTAATCTTATGAGTTTTGCCTTGACCTCTGATGGGATTGTTTCTATTTCCAGACACTATTAGCCATCAACTTGTAATGCCCTTCTTCTACACTCTCTTTTCTGCAAAGTGAGGCAAAATTTTTGGTTTCTGAGGCATACCTTGATCTTAGCTGCACAGCAGAGTTCTGATCTCTTGCCTTGTTCTTTTTGCCTTTACAAAGAGCTTTCAGCAACTCATGACTTCTTCTACCAGGCCTATCTCATCTTGATTTCTGCCCACTGACGTGTCTTTTTCCCTAACTTTGTGACCTCTGCAATGTAGATTTTGTTACTGACCACTGCTATGTCCCACTGAGGAAATTTTTTCTCCAGAGACAGACACCTTTTCTGTATGCTCTCCTTTCACTTTTGCAGTTCTGAGCCTGAGTGTCTTGCACATACAAGCACTTGTGTCTTTTAGCTCAAATTGCTTCATCACTTCAGTCCCACAGCTTCTCTGATCATTCAGTTTTGAAGCTAAATAAATCTTATCTGTGGCCCTGTAATATTTACTCTTACATTTAATTTAAACAGAATCAGACTGTGCCCGGTCAAGGTTAAAAGTTATCTTCTGCCACATTGTTCTGTAATGTCTCACTGGTTACCAAGACCAGGTCAAACACGACAGCTGCTCCGATTAGTTTGCTGCCTCTTTAGTGAAGAAATATGTCAGACAGTGCATCCAGGAATACCTGGACTAGCCTATGCTAGTTGCAATTAATCTCCACTTAAGAAGGTAAAACCTGTAGTAATGACAATCCTTGGATAACTGCAGCAGAACTACAGTTGGTTTTCTTCAAGGTGATTTAAACCCAAACTGATTCTGTTTATCACCTCTGCTGCTTCTTGTTTCTTCACACTCGACACAATACCATGTGCAGACAATAGTACCACATACCCCACTTTTTTTTGTTCTTCTGAGCAGCACAAATCCTTCAGTGTCTGTGGCTCAGTCATGCCAACTTCCCATCCTGCCTCCAAGAACCCTGGCATACAGTTTCATACCCTAAATCTTAGTCTAAATCCTGTCTGGGCCATCTCGCTCCTAGCAGGCTGTGTTTCTCCACACACATGCTCAAGCTGACAAGGAGACCCCTCATTCTCCAGATGTTTTCAAAGAGACAACTCATTGCTGGCAGCAGTTCTCAAAGCACCTGTAATGTTTGAGCCATGGATTTGTACTTCTTTTCTTAGGACATATTTCACTGAGGTATGTAAAGTGCCTTGATCAGAATCTGCAGTCATCCTTCCATTTCAGTGGGTATCTGACTCCCTTGTTTGTCCCAACATGAATGGAATCAGTAGATTATTCTCTTCCCATCAGGCTCCTTTTCAGTTCGGGGTCCCCTTTGTAACAGAGCGATGGTTTTTCTTAAAGTATCCCCACTCATACAGGCCTCTCTTTCCTGATGCTCCTGACGGGTCTCCAGCTCCATTTTGTCCCTTCTCCTTTCCATTTGCAACTCCTCCTGCAGCCTCTTCTTCTTTGCAGGTTCCTGGAATCATGGTTCCCTGGCCATCTCTCACACCATCCCCATCCCCTCTTTTCATTCTCCAAAGGGTTTAGTTTTAACTCTTGTTGCTTCTCCTACCCATTCCCACTCTGCAAGCTTTTTCTTGAACTTCTGATGATGCAGGATGCAATAGCAGGGAAGAACGTGCTAATGTCCCTGATAAACTCTGCTCTGATGTTTGCTCAGAAGGTATGGTAGGGATGGCCTGAGTGCATCCCTCCCTATACTGAAAACATGAACTGTCCAAAAGGTCTGTGAGATTTCCTCTGCATAGAAGCTGTGATCCTAATTCAGCTCTGAGGTGGCATGCTGACTTAAAGCAGTAAGGGTGGGCTGCAGCAGCACAAGGCCAGAACGTGCAACTGCCTTTACCTTGAGACAGCAATTCCCATTACAAGTCTCTTGAGTTGGGAATCTCAAGGAATCTCAGACCCCAGAAGGTAGGCAGCTGCTACTATATGCATCATACATCATGAACTGCCGGAGGGGTGGGGAACTTAGATTATCATAGAATCACAGACTGCTTAGAGATGGAAGAGATCTTAGAGATCAACAAGTTCCAACCCCCCTGCCATGGGCTGGGACACCTCCATTAGAGCAGGTTGCTCAAAGCCTCATCCAGCCCGGCCTTGAACACTTCCAGGGATGGGGCATCCATAACTTCCCTGGGCAACCTGTTCCAGTGCCTTACCGCCCTCACAGTAAAGAATTTCTTCCTAATATCTAATCTAAATCTATCTTCTTCCAATTTTAAACCATTACACTTGTCCTGTCCCTACACTTCCTGACAAAGGGTTCCTCTCCAGCTCTCCTGTAGTCTCCCTTCAGATATTGGTAGGCTGCTATGAGGCCTCCCTGGAGCCTTCTCTTCTCCAGGCTGAACAACCCCATTCTGTCAGTCTGCCTTTATAGGGGAGGTGCTCCATCTCCCTGATCTTCTTTTTGGCCCTATGAGATTGTATGTCTCTGTTGTAGGTATCTCCACCTGGCCATGTTGCCTAGACTCTCTGGTCTTAGGCAATTAACTCAGGTAAAGGCAGAAACAATGGACACATCTTTAGCACCTAAGTCCAAGTTCATACCTCCTGCTCCCCTCTGCTAATGCAGGAACTGCAGTTCTTCCCACAGCTCCCCTGCCATCATCCCAGGGGAGTGACATGATGCTTCCACTTGCTGGGTTGAGAAGCAAGCTGCCACAGCACAGCAAAGAACGTTGGCGGCGTCACAGGACCATCTCCCCTCGCCTCCCATCGGCCTTGCTCAAGGTCACACCGCGTGGCAGCAACAAGAATAGAGCTTGCGAATGCCACCTCCTTATCCCACTTGTCCCAGGGCCAGCAGGCCCTGTTGGGAACAAGCAATTATGCGTCCAAGTGCGGCAGCAGTGCCCGAGTGCTGTTGTTGTGGAGCTCAACAAGAGGTTAACATCTGTGCTGAAACCCCAATAACAGGTGGCACGAGGTGCCAGCCCTGGAGGCTGGAGGCCTTGGGGACACGTTGTGCAGGAAACGCTGGGGCCCCATCCAGCTGCGCCAGCACTCCCTCACCCGTGGGACTTCGAGTTCCTCCCTGGGAAAGCAGCAACGCCCCAGCTGACTCTGCTCCAGCGCCGGCAGGAAAACACTGATTTATGGACAATGCCCAGGCAGGGTCATTAATCAGCCCCTTCAGAAACGCACCGGCCAACCTGTGAGCCGCAGTGTGTGTGCTGCAGTGCACACCTCGCTCCCAGATGGATTTTGCACTTTTTTGCACATCCCCGTATGTTAGGGATGCTTTCCTTATCTCCGGAGAGACAAGGGAGTAGCGGGGCTTTTCTCCCCCCCAACTGCCAGGCATCTTCAGCTCTCCTGGAGGAAACTCTGGGGGTTATTTACCCTCACTGAGACAGCTGTCAACTCCGGTAGCACAGCCCTTGAGAGACTGAGGGATTTTGGCCACCCAACCACTAGGGAGTAAAATGTGCTGCTTTGACTTCGTTGGAGAAAGGACATGCATCACAGGCTGCTGCCAGCTAATGAGAAATTAGTCTGGACAACTAATCAATACACAATCTCCTCCGCTATCGTATTGATGGAAGATGAGATCCATCCCCCAAGAAGGGCAAAGGCCGTTGAGCTAAAACATTTAGCAGCATTTATTTATATCCTTGGTGGTTCAGTAATTTACGTTGATAGCATCAGGACCTCAAGGTCTAGACAATATTGTCCAGCTGAAAAAAAAAACCAAAACGCTACGGGTATTACTTAACAGAAAAGTAGACATGGAAATAAACACTTCAAAAGGCAAATGCATTCATTTTCTCTAATTTTTCCACTACACTCATGTGAGCACAAAGAATTTCTGAAATGCTCTATGCAAGTAGTCCAAAAAAGGTAATTTTTCTACAGGAAATATTCAAGAAAATACTGACAAGGTCTCAGGGTATATATTACTCTCACTTGTACCAGAATGCCCTGTTGTAGGAGTCTACCATGAGGCATTAAAAGAATTTTCCCCTCGCTCATCAATTGTAAAACCATGCCTTTCCTCCAGCAGGACAAACCTCTCTGTAAGAAACCTGTCCCTGTAGGCAAGGTGAGTTCACGCTTGTGTAATTAAAGCCTGTGTTGAAACACATCACGCACCAAGGGACAAAGATGATGTCATGGCACAGCTGTTTTCTGCAACACAGCTGGTTTCCCGGCTCCCTGACACAAACCCTGCTCTTGCTGAGCTGCGGGTGGTAAAACTGTCTGTTGGTGGCTGTGGATTGTCCCTGCCTGGTGTGTGTGTGCGTGGTGCTTAGCTGTCCCAGCAGAAGCTAGCACAGCCCTTCTCTTGCACCCTCCATCACACCAAGCAACCAGCAGAGAAAGGGAATGGTGCTCGCAAAGAAGCTGTTTACTTACACAGTTGCCTGCTGGGACTTATTTACAGAGCCCTACTGAGAGCCACCAAAATCTGCTTGTATAGCTCTGGAGACAGTTCAAATCCTCTGTTCCCAGACCAGTGATTAATGCCGTATGGAGAGAAGTTAGGACTGAGGATAAAACTGAGCTTTCAAAACAAGGGCCTCTGATCTCAAACTGAACAAACATCTCCCCGTGCCTGTGTCAGCTAGTCTCGTTTCCAATAGAAGGGCAGATTGCTTTGGAAACCACAACCATGCTGGTGGAATTACCTTCCTAGTAGCCAGGGAGAGCTGCCTCAAGCACCTTGCCCTGCTCTCTCAATCAGGTCACAGGCAGAGCAAAGTATGCTCAGAGGTAAGTCTCCCAGCTCAAACCTTGGCAGGAACAGGGCTACACTCTTTAGAGCCCCACCTCCTCATTAACCCTTACTCATGAACAGCCGCAGGGCCAACGCGTGCTCAGAAGGTGCACCTGATCCTGCAGATCCGAACACAAAGGTATCAACGCAACAGCTAAGCCCACCCTTTGAAAGGACTACAGAAGCCAGAACAGGACCTTCTCACAGTTTGAAAGTATCTCTGGACAGGGAAGACCTAGGGACATTGCCAAAGATGTGCTCCATGCAAACAGGGCCCGTGGCAGCAACACACAGAGCACTGTGATAGCAACAGCCCGAGGCACGGTGTCAAGATAGCACAGTCCCTCTGCAAGACAGACTCCCCCAGACACAGAATATATGAAAAATGGTGGGTGAACATTAACAGCTCCTGAAGTCTCTGGCTTCTAGTCTACGTGTACAGAAAATGCATGCAAGTGTGGACACATATATGAGCATGCACACACCATCATTCATCTGCTCCTACTGTGGAAAGCTCATCCAACCTGCAGTCATTGCCTTGGGCACTGTCAATAACTGATGAGAACTTGCTGAAAAGTGCTCTAAGCCTGCCCAGCCCTCAGGTTTAGCTTTGTGCTAGCCTTTCCCAGCTGAGTCCACAGAGAAGGCCCTTATTGTGAGGGCCAGAGCCTTTCTGCCATGCCAGCACACGCAAAGGCTGACGTTTCATAAGCTGCCTGCCATCAGGAGGACAAAGTCCCGTTGAGTGGGCATTGGCTCTGCCTTCCCTTGCAGATAGAGAGGGATCAGCTGAAAACAAGTTTGGCGGCCTCCCAGGGCATGGCACAAGGCTAGCCAAGCATGTGAGGCAGAGTCATTATCAGTGCCCTGTTCCTAACGAAGTGAAGACATTCGCTTTCATCTCAGACTAATATTTGTCCCTGCTCTTTCCAAGCAGAGGAAGACACACGCGCACTGTGCCAGATCCCCTGCTGTGATCCGTACCTCCTCACTGCTTGTGCCTACAGGGAGGCTGTAGGCATAAAATGGGAAAACACTTTAACATCCGAATTCTGGAATAACATCCAGTCAAGGTGTAAAGTAGAAACAATAAATAAAGGCTCTTTGGGAAGGAGGGAAGACAAAATGACTTAATTCCATGTGTTTTCCCATCACAATGGCTCAGAAAGCTAAGGTTTGCAAGGGACAAGTCCTGTCCCTTCCCCTTTAGGATAGGAAGGAACTGGCTGCCCTGACCCTGCATCCAGAGCCATTGTATCTCCTCAGACACCTTTAATTCCAAAGTCAGGAAAGATGAGGATTTAGGACATCTCTCAGGTTTAGGGCACAGACCAGTCACCCTCACAAGTTAGCCAAGATCCCGAGCACTCAAATTCTGCGTGACATTTGTGTATTTTCTTTGTAATTTGGCTCTATCCATGAGCCAGATTCACTTGCATTTGTAAGTAAAGAAAATCCATCTCGAAGCAAGGACTTATGTCTAAGCTGAGCCTAACAGGGAAAGCACCAAGGTAAGTTCTTGAAGTAAAGCAAGAGCCACCACAAACACACCTGAGCCCGACAGGAGCAAGCGTGTGCTTGATGTTGTCTCTTCAAACAACATTCAGATAAGCAATACAAGCCAGCAGCTGGCTCCCAGGAATCCTGACTTCCATGCCAGCCTTGCCAGTCACCTTGCATTTTGGCTTTGCCTACGACACAGGACCTCTCTGTTTCTATTTCCCTGCTAATACAGCACGTGGCAAAAGGAGAGGACTCCTTCCACAAGAAGTCTGCCCCCGTTGAGAAGAGCAGCAAAGGATCAACTCAGCTTGGCACTGCTTGGTAAAGACAGGAAAATCATAAAGCTTGTGTCATGTTCAGAGGCCACCGGCCAAAGTGCTGGACCACAGATCCTCAGGAAGTAAATCCCTGGGGAAATAAATATTGTTGCCCATCTGTTTCCTCCCAGCCACCCTGCAGTGCTCTGCCTCCATCGGGCAGGTGGTGAAAGGCAGAGGCTTAGGTATCTGTCCCCATGCAGTAGTTTAAGCACCTGAATGTCACATTATGGACACAAGCCAAACATCTAAGCAATGCCTGAGTCCCTTGACCCACAGCATCTCAGCTGCTTACCCCTCAGTCAAGAGTCCTCCTGCAGCCTGGGTACATGTCAGAGCTCTGCAGGGGTCTCAGCCCATGCACCCTTCCTGCCCCAGCACATGCCCTTCCCAGACCTCCCACACCTGCCAGGCTTATCAGCCACAGAGGAGAGAACCTTCCCCTTCTGTGTGAAAGAAGGAGCATCAGAGAGACTTCAGAGCAGAAAAACCAGACTGGCTCTCTGCTATCCCCCCCCAGAGCTAAGGTGGCCAGCTATTTTTCAAAGGGTGACTGGTGTCTGTGGAGATTGGCTGTAAGCCTTTGGTTTTTCCCGTGTGTCTGTGAGGTGAAACTACTCACAGATGTATTTTAAAGTACTCGATGCTATCTCACCATCTCTGTTCTGGCGTCTGTCTCCTTATTTGTACTGCTGCTTGACAGCTGGCTGGGGCCTCTGTACCTCGTTCAGGAGTATGTATTTTATCTAGAGGGAAGCTCAATAGAAATTGTGCTGGCCTTGAAATGTCAAAGGTAACTTTAAAATATTTCCTTCTGGACTCTGGAATGTTGCTAGTAGAAATGTATTCTCTGATAAGGAAATGGGCTCTGGACCCAGGCTAACAGCTGGGGAGATTATTCATCAAAATCAGTGCCACGAGTCTCTGTATCACTTCAATCTGCCTTTCCTAAAGTCCACCTTTATGAAGACCAAGCGCAACACTCTTCTGGCTCCAGGGATATGAATTGGGAGCAGCTCTCCAGCAGAGGAAGGTCTGCTTATCCTGAAAAGGTTTCCTTGTTCCCATTGCACAGGATCATTTTTCTACCACACAGCAAACTAAGGCAGGAACAGCAGTGGCACAGGGAATAATGACTCTATTTTGTTTAATAATTAACTCACACAGTCGCCTGGTACCACACGTTCCAACAGATGCTGCAAGGCAGTCAGGCTGTGCCGGCTGGAGAGCTAAGCACAAGGTGGGCACTAAGGAAAAAGTCTTTTCTCCTTCTGCTCACTGATGTTGTGCCCTGTCCTGCCAGTGCTTGGGTCATCCTACCTGCAGTGCACTGTCCCAGCAGCTCTTTAAACTCCACAGGTTCTGAGTATTTTACAGAAACAACTGACACTGTGATGTATTATTTCAAAGGGGGCGTATAACAACTATTTCAAAGAGCAAAGCTGAATTACGTAGCAAGAAAGAAAGCCAAGAGAAACTCATCTCATTCAGTTCTCCAGATGCCATCAAGAAGCTCGCTCTTGCCACCCAGGAGAAGCTTTACAGCTCAGAGATGCAGGTTTCAGAGGAATTTGCTGAAAAACTTTCACCAAACTTTTCTCAAATTTTAATGCTAGTTACTCACAACTAAACCATTTCCAGGGAAGAGCCGCTTTCAAAGAACTTCTCAGTGTGAAATATTGCTGAGGGGATTCCATTCCTAAGTGTCATAACATTTAGACATTTTAAAGAAAAAAAAAGATTCACCACAGATTTATAACAGTTCTTAAAAACCAGAAGAAAACATTTTAGCGTTACTGAAAGAAAATATTTCAAAAAGAGCTTGCTTTCTAGCACAATATACATCCTTTGAAAATTTAGAGCTTTTGACTTTTTCTCTCACTTCAAGATACATATTTTTCCTGGAACATTTGGGAGAGGAGGAATCTATTTCTCACTCGGCTTGGCTTTTAGAGAAACAGAAAGCAACAAAACAGAAAGGATTCTGGCTGGGAAAAAAAAAAAAAAAACTCAAGCAGAATCCTTTTACTTGAGTGAAGATGACCTTTGGGCTACCAGTGACACTTGCAGCCAAGGCTGGGGCAGCTGTAGTTTTAGCAGCACTTGCCTTTGTGACCAAACAGCCGGGATGACAGCAAGTCCATGCTGCCTGGGACCTGAACTCTGTTCCTATATCTCTGTCTATTTTAAGGTATATCCTGTAAGCAGTCCTTTCAGCTCTTCATGGTCAGGAATGTGGCTCCTCCTGGAAACCATCTGCTCAGGGAGACAGCTGGGCTTTTACTGATTGTTGAATCTGCACCCTGCAATGCAGCCCCTGCTGGGTGGGTTAGGATGCCCTGAGCAATGCCATCAGGGTGAGGACCTCCTTGCAACCTTCCAGGGTTTCACAGCTTCAGCACTTGGGGCAGACCAGTGAACATGGGAGGGACTTTGGTTTACACATTTACCACTTATTCCCACTCTTCAGGCATCAAACAATGCTTTGGATACACCCTGATACCCACATCTTCCCTTGCACACAAGTTTCTTTTCCAGGCCTCCTCCACCCTCTGCACTGGTCAGGCCACAAGACCTGCTGATATCTTGTGCCAGGTGGCTGCTGATCCACATCCCTTGGAGGCTGCCAGCCAAGCTTTGCTGCCCTGCTAGTCCAACGGTCTGAAATGACCTTCGAGAGAATGGCCACAAGGTGAAAGTACACAAGCAGATTGAAGTTGGTTATTCAGCATCCAGGGATTAGAGCAAGCGAGAGGAAACAAAGCTGGCTTGACTGTCTTCCCAACACGTCACAGTCTAAAAGTCAGATCTGCAAGCATGGAAGCAGAAGCTAAGAAGAGCCAAGGGCCAAGGTAACCCAAACTCAGGGGACTGGAGGACTCCTGGCTGGGCTACAGGGAGAGAGAACAAGAGTGAGTGAGAAGTGGGAGAATATTATTCCAGGCCATGTCTAACTGGGGACTGAAGTGTGGATCCCAATCAGCACCTTATCTTCTCTCCTGCTGTCAGTCCTGGGCAAATTCTGTATGATAGCATCATCTTTGATTCAAGGTGGGAGAGACAACAGCCCAAACCAGGAAAAAACATCGGTAATGGGCAAGTTTCAGCAGAGAATCTTGAAAATCATCCCCCCAACTGAACGTCCTAGTAATATCTAATAGTTCGTGAGAGTCCTAATGCAGATTTTATCTGCCCTGTAACCACTGATTTGTACTGTGTACTGCACCCCATGAGTGCCTCCAGAGCAGACTGGCTGGGAGGATGCACAACAGCACAGTTGCCCCCCAGAATCATCAGGTGGTTGCTTAAGACCCCTCCAGAAGAGGGGTGACTGATCTGGGGAGAGGAAAGTGGGAAGGATATCAATAGATCCCAAGCCCCTGCTTTTGCTAACCACCACCATATGCCTTCTGCAATGCCTAGTCTGTAAAGCTGGTGCCCAATAATGAGGATTTATGGCTAAAATTCTCCCCCTTCAGTCCTTGAACAAGGGTGGCTCCACGTTTCCTCCCAGTCCCATCAAATTCGATGATGTGTGACTAACTGTTTCATTGACCAAAGCCCAACCACTTCCCTCACGTGACCTTACATAACTGCTCATCTATTTCATTAATGAATGGAGCTTGAGAAAATTTCCATTGCCCAAGGCCCTTAGGGAAAATGAGTGAGCGCCGACTCCACCTTTTGTGTGCCGATGTGGGATTTTCCTATGGATTAACTGAGTACAGTGGAATTATTTTTTGGTTGCCGTCATTGGTGCCTGAAATGGTAAGCTAACAGCTGGGTGCCATGGAGATGGAAAAAAAAAAAAAAAAGAAAAGGAGACCTTGCCTGAGCCAGAGGAAAGAGGAGACTCCCTCTGCCAGGAGGAGCAGCAGGGACGTCACAACTGTGGCCACAAACTCCATTTATTCCCAGGCAAAAGCTGCTGTGTTTGCTCAGCCCTGCACGGAGCCAGAACACCTCCCAGCCTCTCTTCCCTCTCCACCACAGCCCCAGTAGCTGCTGGTGTCCTGGGGGTCAGACCCAGTCATGGAGCTGGGAAGTGGCTCTCTCTGCCCTGCCACAGCCAGAATGGAGCAGCCAGGAGGACAGACCTCATGGAGAGGGCTGTTGGGGGTGCTCCATAAGCTCAATTACTTTCTCCATGTACTATTCAGCTTTTTCCCTGCTCTCAGGGAAGGAGTCAGTACCCTAGAGCATCTGTGGGAGCCCTTCCTCTGAATGCAGTGTAAATACCTGACTCCCAGACCGATGCTGGGCAGCAGTGGAAGAGGGCAATAGGTACTGGTTGACTAATCAGTATGTCAAAGGCATGCACACCAGCATTTACAGCAGGTAGGAGCTGGAAGGAAGATGGGGATATCTCAGTGTTTCTAAAAGGCTCTGCTGACACTTCATGTTTTCCCACTTCACTGTCGTGCTGCCTAAGATGATAGAAATTACTTTTACCATAGAAGTCCTTCTGCCGGTGGCAGGCTAGGGAGGGGGAAGCTCTACCTCTCACAAAGCAATGTCATGCAAAGGCATTTGGAAGTGCTAGAGACACGTGATTTTCAGAACAATTTCAGCAATTCATGCTGTTCTCTGAGGACGCACTTTGGAACCGAGGTATTTGTTGGGTGTGCAATGTGGGTTCCCCATGGCATGAACTACAAATCTCATGGCCATAGGTTTAGGAAAGTTGCTGAAGCTAACAGGATAGCTAGGTTGAACTGAGCATGACTAGACTACCATGAAGGATGGAAGTGGCAGCACTGAAATACTGGAGGATGCTCCTTTCAGGTCATGGGGAGAAAATGCAAATGCAGCCCTAGCCTCCTAATGCCTGGTCCATGCGCAATGATAAGTAAATATTTAACTGCAGGAAGAACATTCCCTTCCAGAGATCAAAGCAGCTGAGTTAATCAGTTCCAGATTATATTCAAGACATGGGTGTCAAGAGGACAATACAAGTTCAAAACCTTGAGGATGTTCAAAGTCTTCTACTATGCCTAGGCAGTTGCCATGTCTTCCTGGGATGCTAAAAAGGAGGATCTTTTCACCTGCTGAGAAAGCAGGGTCATTAACTCACTCAAGGACATGCCTCACAGAGAGGGGGAAGGGTTAGACATGTGGCAAACAGGGAGTTTGAAGATCCTCCTATTGTATCTGGATGGTTCTTCAGAAGCTTGGGAACAGAGGCTGCTGCAGAAGTGGGTTGGGCTGGGAAGGCCCTCAGGCAAGTTTTGAGATGTTTCCTGGCCTGGCAATACACTGGATGTTCACCTGCAGGGCTGATGACAGAAGCTGTCACTAGTAGTAGTTCTCAGGCTTTGGAAGGTACTCAGTTTCTCCCAGACCCTCCTCTTACACAACAACACATTTTCGGCTATTCTTTTATAAGTATATAAGTATAGTTAATTTGCCCTCATCTGTCTCTCCCTTACAAAGGCAGTCTATTCCCTTCAGAGATTATGCAGTGGAGAGAATGTTGTTAATATTCCTCTCTAGAATAAAATAAACTCCTTCAGACATGGTGTAGTTCATATTTTTTTACAGTGTCTGCAGGGCTCACACTCTGCTCCTGGAGCATTGGAAAGAGACTGAGACTTCTTCCCACCTGCATCAGTGGCTGACCAGCTGATGAGCTGGGTTGTTGGCTGCTCTTGACTGTTTATTCATCTCTGAGTTTTGCTGGTGCTTCAGAGTAGAGATGATTCTCTGTGGAGAATAAAAAAAACACTCTAAGAACTTTTATCTTTAGGCCCATATCTCCTCTGCTGTCTCCCTCACAAAACCCCCTGAGGTTCAAGGTAAATGTTGCCAGTCCCCTTCACCAACACACTACTCTTTTCTCAGGAGACTATTTTGATTGAAAGAACATAATTTAAAGTTGGGAGGACAAAGGAGGGAAGTGATTCAGTGTCCAAGTGCATTTGGATGACTGAGCATCTCTTAAGTGCTTCAGCCAAAGCACTCAACAGTTACTATTTGGGGTATTTCTTTGTTAACAGTCAAAAATCTTACCATGCAATTGAAACCTTTGTGTATTATTCAAAGCTCAACTCCTCCTACAGGAATGACAAATCAGTAACTGTAAGGGTAAACTGAATTCTGGATACAAAAGAAAAAAAGAACAACCACAACAACAACAAAACAAACACACACACACACAAAAACCCCAGAAGTCCGTGTTGCTATTTTTCACCTTGGATTTAAATCCTCTTGACTGAACAGTCCTCACCAGGCACTGTGTAAAGTTTTTTCCTATAATAAGATGACAGGGGTCAGGGGCCCAAGCTAAGCTGATTAGAACAGCAAAAGCCGTATCACATTGCCACAGTGGGGTCATATGATCGATCACCGGGGTAGATATTTAGGAAGCTTCCCAGGGAAAGGGAGTAGACGGGACAGACCATAAAAGCAAGTGAAAATGGGCATCTGGGGTGTAGCTACGGGAGTGGTCTGATACCATTCACCCATCATAATGCAGATCAAAAAAGCAGGGGTAGCTTTGCTTTGAGATACATCTCCAGTTGGCTTCCCCCCTGAACACATGTTCTGCACCACCGACCCAGAACCCCAGCTCACCTTCACTGCAAGGCAGCGTGTGCAGCAGGCAGGACAGGGACACATGGAGGCCGTCCATGTCACTCTATGACTACGTGACATCATCCCACCTGGCCTTGCCAGTGCCACTCATCCCTGCCACCTCTCCCCATTGCCAAAGGGTGAATATGCTCATCAGCAGGTCCCATTTGAGGGCTCTCCATGGGCTTTGACTTTCCCATAGGCAGCATGGGACCCTCCATGAAGGGCAGGCATGGCAGGAAGTTTTGTGGGGGCTCTAAGCAACCCCCAAACCCTGCCAGCACGGGAGTAGCACGGTGGAGGAGCAGTACCAGTCACACTCCCTGATGATCATCACACCTCCTCCTGGGGGAGTAAAGGGGAAATACAAAAATGCTGTGCTAAAGCAAATGCTGTTTTGCACCTACAGCAGGTCCCTCCTGGTGTAACCCGGGGGAACATTTCTTCCTCTCCTACTTCCAGCAGAGGTGTTTGAAGAGCTGGACCTTGCTCTCAGAGTGGTACCCAGCTCGCCTCAGCCCCCTGAGTCCTCCTCTGGGGCTCTGTTCATGGGGTGCTTCCTGGCCTCAGGGTCTTCACCCCATCCACAGCCACAATAGTCATCCCCACAGCACCTTCTGCCACTGGTGGGGTCTGCAAGATGGCTGCCCTTCTTCATGGATGTACCAGAAAGCTTACAGAGACCCCCTTCCCTGCCAGGCCTGGAGAGGTACCACCAAGACACCACCTCAGGAGCAAAGGGAGCACTCCAAGACGGTGCCTGCCCCAAGATGGCACCCATAGGTGCAGCACCCAACCTTCTTCTGCTGCCCCACAGTTCAGCGGGGACCAGAGAGGTTTCAAAAGCACTGTCAGGATCTGGATCAGCCATCAACCCTCTCACCATGAGGTACCCAGAGCCATGACGTGAAGGCTTTCCTGAGCTCCCCCCATAATTAATGGCAACCAAGACAGTATCTGGGAGGGCTGAGAGGCATGCAGGAGGCAGGCACTGCCCCACTGATCACTATGGGGTCCCACTGAAGCATCTTCCTTTGTCCTGATGGATCCTGAGTGTCCAAACGGCAGGGGAGAAAAGGCAAGGCCTGAGGATTTAAGAGCATATGAAGGCAAGGAGTGATGGAAGGCAAGTGGGTGGCCATCTTGGAGAACCTGTATTATTAAACAGGTGTAAGTGCCAGCTGCCCGGGGAGGGGGCGGCTTTCCACTCACGCAGGGCTTTTAGAAACCTTTTCCCCCATCAAACTCAGTAGTTAAAAAAGAAGCCACCAGAAGTTAACCTTCTCCTTTAACCACAGTTTTCACAGCTCTCGTTTCTTCACTGTTTGTCTTTCCCTGCCCTATTGCGGACTGAGGTCGTTTGCCAGAAAAAGAAGACAAAGGCTCGTTGCTGCCAGAATCTGCCCTCCAACAACAAGGAATAGCACTAAGTGGGCAAGTAGGGACACACAGAGCTGCACAGAGAGCAGAAGAGAATAGCTCCTATTATTTTGGTAAGTTGCTGTTGACTTTGAGGCAGGACTCTCAGGGAAAGGTAACAGCTGGTGTTAGACAAATGATACAGCTAGAAAAAAACAGAGGAGCTTTTAGACACACAAATCCTTCTTCGGAGCTGAAGCAAAAGGCTGTCAACGTCAGCCTGAGCACAGACTGGAAAAGCTTCCTCTGAATCTCTCCTTCAGAAATGGGGCTGCAAAGGGACAACTCACCCCTCAGTACACAGCAAAGCAGTGGCATGACTGGACCCCTGATCCCAGCTCTTCTGTGATGAGATGGTGCTTCCCCACCTGCAGAAGCCATTGCTGTTGTTGGGTCCATCAAACAAATCCTGTTACGGTGCTGCAACAACACCCTCAGTACTTGTGAAACACCAGCAGATACTTGGCCGCGCTGCATTGCTGCACACAAATGGTTTGTAGATGCAACTTGTCACGCTGAGCTGTGATTTACACCGACTCCAGAGATTTCACCTCACACAACTGCTACAACTCAGTCTTCACTGCAAATATTCTCAGCATTTTACGAAAAAGGAGCGGTTTGCAGGCCTTGGGGAGAGGCACCAGGGTTAAGCAGAGCTCAGGAACTGCATCAGCACTAAAAGAAGCAGGTGAATTAGAGGAGGCACAGCACGAAGATACTGTTGAGCTGTGACTTGACGATGGCCAGCGAAGCAAATGATGCTCTGCCAGGTTACAGGGTCAAGCAGCAGTAGTATATTGATTAACGATGTCAAAGCTGCCAGAAGACTGGTCTCAGATGCAGCAGACAGTTCACATTGCGTTCTGAGATCCATATGTCTGCTTTAGGCGAGCACTCTCGATTTGAACTGCAGCGCCATTTGTCCTTAGGCAGTGACTTGGCTTCGGTATTGGACAATGGGATTGATAGGGGAGACTGCGTTTGAGTATAATCCCATCAAATGTTGCAGGAGAAACCCAGCCTATAGGTGGCAAACTCTGTCCCTGTCACTCAGCAATGCAATTTCCCCTTGCATGGCGTCGCCATTTTCCAACTTGCTGTTTCAGGCCTGTCTCACACTCTCTGCTTTCCCTCTGTTATGAAACTCTAGAGATGCTCCCCCAGCAACAACGCTATTTTGTTCAGGAGAGAAAAACCTGGGACTGATCAACGCTGCCATGGACAAGCAGGTGTCCCAGCAACAAAAGAACCAGCATCAATAATGGAGAGGGGAGAGGGAGAGAGAGAGAGAGAGAGATATGCAATGAAGTGGAGAGAGGGAAGCCAATCAGCTTAATGAAATAAGGCACAAGGTTAGTGGAGGGCTATTTATAGATTCCAACTGGTTCAGCCCTGCGCACTTAGAGGCTGGTTCAAACTGGCTCCTTAACAGCAGTAATAATCATTACAGAAAAGAAAGAGAAAAAAAAGTGAAAGCTTGGAAAATTCACTGCCGGAGGTAAAGCTTTAGAGCCAGGGCTGGCTAGAGTCAGAAGTAACTGCATTACTGAGAGATTGAAAGGTTAATAGGAAACCAGCTGACACTGAAAGGGAACAATTAGAAAGGTTAAGGGGCTTAATATTAAATTAATGGTTGCCTGGAGGAGCAAAAGCAGAGATTTCAGGAAAATGGGAGAATGGTTTGCAGAAGGCTGTTTTTTCATGTATGGAGAGCCCCAGGTCTGCTCCTACTGCTCCCTAGATAAACTAAAGAAGGCTTTTTTCATGTATGGAGAGCCCCAGGTCTGCTCCTACTGCTCCCCAGATAAACTAAAGAAGGTAGCTCTGCCATTCCTTGCCAGTCTTGCCCAGTCTCCTGTTTTCATCTCTCTTCCTCCCCTCCCATCTGTTTGTCTCTTGAACTCCCTTTGGGCTTACTCTTCCCCCCCCTTAAGTGCTGTGTGGTCTTGTCTTAGCGTCTTCCTTGCATTCCTCCTCCATCCTCCCACTGTCTCCTTAAAGGTCGTGATAATAAATTGATGCTTAGCATTCCCATGGCCCTTTCATTCCTCTTCAGCATGCTGCTTTCTCATGGCAGGGGTGGTGGGGATGGACATTTTTATCTACATTATCTGTAACCAGGAGTTAAAGCTTCAAAGAGAAGGAAAAAAAAAAAAAAGAGTTCACAAATATCAGAACAGGCCTTTTCACCATCAAATTCTCCCCAACTAGATGGACAAGACTAACACTGGTGAGGTCCCTGACTGCCAGCAGTCATATTTAAAAGGCCTTTTAGCAGGAAGATGTTGGCATGGATCAACGGCATCTCCAAAACCCAAAAGGGGGGTTGAAGATACTAAGGAGATGACATTCAGCACAAGGAAAACAATCCTACCAGGTGAGCACTGAATGGACAGAAGGTTAAAATACGCCTCTTACAGGAAGACAATAAAGAAAGGAGGATATTCTGTATCTCAGAGATGCTGGATGTTCCCCTGAAACCTCATGCTGCAGAGGGAAGGAATACCAGAAGGAGTTAAAATGTTTTCCCTTCTGGCACAGTGTGGGCTGAGTAGCAAAGGATTTGGGGTGGCCTCACTGTATCTGCATGGTGCAGACTCCTCAGCCACAACCTGACCCAGCCTATTTCTCCACGGTCACTGCAGTTACTGACATACTCTCTACCCTGGGAGTGCTTGTACCTCGGTGCCAGGAGAGCCTTGTAGCAGAGCACCACCAGCTGCTGCTTAGGATGATGCTGGGAGCACTGGACTGCTCCCTGCACCACCTCAAGGGACTCCTGAGACCCAGAGAGAAATTATCCCCTCCAGCACCATCCGTGGCTGCCGTGCTCAAGGATCTTTCCAAGCGCACGTGCTCCTCCCATGGGACAGGGGAGAGCTTTCCCCAAGTGCCTGGCCCTTGGCAGCTTCTAGTGGATTCAAACAAGCGCAATCTGGCTGGATCCATCCGTATCTTGTGCTGCTTCCCACAGCATAGCCTCAACTCTGAAAACTCTGAAAAAGCAATGCACTCGGCGCGTCCTTCTAGGGCTGTAAAAGCCAGGCTGGGAATTCAACACTGCAGGCACCTGACAGGAAAGTCTCCTCCCTTGTGATAGTGACAGTGAATGTCCCAGCCTAGATGAGTCGTGGCTGCACTAGCTCCAAAACACTTGAAATGCAGTGATCTGTCTTAATGCAACCGATGGTGGTCATCCGTGGGTTCCCGAGGGGAGAAGACCAAGGAGTCCCAAGGGGCAATTCAAGCTGTTTTCTTCTTACATCTGTGGCAACTGAGCACCGACTTTTTCTTGCCAGCTGGGACACTGCTGGTTGATGGAAAGATGGCTAGAGAAGCATTCACCGGATTTGTGTTTTCTCAGGTCTCTCTGCCATGTCACCACATCTGTTTAAAGGACAACGAGCCTAAAGGGACAGGCTCCCCCTCCCACCTTCCCATCCTTCACAGGAGCATTTCCCAGGTCTAACATAAACCTCCCCCTGTGTCTGGCCAGCCACGTCCCTGCAGTTGTTTCAAAAGATCTGATATCCTCCCAGTATTGACTTCTGCTAGAGCCCAGGGGCACCCATTACCTCCAGTCCATAGTGCCCCAGAGTTAAAAGCACATTTCAGCTAAGGATCTCCAAGTGCTGTACAAAAAGCCATTAATCCTCAAGCCACCCCTAGGAGCCAGGCCTATAATTATTTGGCTCACTATTTATCTCTGGAACTCACTGTGCCATTCCCCCAGCAGCCTGGGCATGAAGGAAGGTAAAACAATACCTACCATTTCGTAACAATTGCAAATTAAATCGACTGCAGCTCAGCCGTTAAGGGAAATGTTACCTTTTCCATAATCACCCCCTGCAGGCAAGAGCCTGAGAAAATGTAGCAACAGCTATTCTTTAACTGTTGAGTAAACTTTGACACGAAATTTAAGTGACAAGCTCCGAGTGAGACAGCCAACAAGTGGCAGAAGATTTCTGAGAACAGATATCAGGAATCCTACCTCTTAGTTTCTTATTTTATCAACTGAGCCGTCTTGCTTCCTCGCCCCCCTCCCACCTCCCCCCAAAGATGACCGTCAAAGGAAAAGAAATGCTGCTTATGCCCTTTATGTGCCTTTGTAATAGCTTACGGTGCCCATAGGATTTCAGTCCAAGGGAAAAAGATTGTTTTTCCACTTGTTTTCTTATATTAGAAATGCATATCTTAAGGAGCCTAAAAGTCTCCAGCCTGTCTATTCTAGACTTTGACAAAACCAGGAACAAATGAAAGACAAGAGAGCAAGAAAGGGGCAGGGGAGAGTACTGTTTGCAACCAACAACTGCATAAACACTCTAACACAATAATGCACAAAGTATCAGTAAGAAATGATGTGCTGTGTAAGAGTTGACCCTCCTGCAGCTCCAGCCAGAGTGCGAGAACCCAGAGAGGTCAAACTCCGAGTACCCCAGGAGCTCTGAATGGGAAGAAGAAAAGGAAAAAAGAGAAGGATCCTCATACCTTTTTCTTATTCTCAAACAGAAGCCATAAGTGATACAAGATCTCAAGTAAGACAGACCCAACCTACAGGAACAGGAAGGACTGGGCAACAAAAGCAGAGCAATAGTTGTCCTTTTTATGGCTCCTGTTTTGGCCGGGTTCATGCAGAGGATCCCTGGAGAGGAGATGCTGAAGGGAAGGAGCATGGGGATGGGTGGGGTAAACCAACAATACAAAAGGCAATTACAGAGTGAAGCGGAGGTGAAGAAAGCAGCAGAAGGACAGAGCTGGAGCAAATGTCAGCCCACAGAGGAAATTGTCCCACTCCAGCCCAGAGAGCAGAAAGGTCACTCAGTTGGTCTTTAGCTGACAAAGCCATCCCTTTTACAGTCTTTCTCTGCCCTTATCCTACAGCTCCCTCCCCTACCTGTTCCAGTAAGGCAGTGGGATATTGTTCTAGTCTAAGGCCAGAAAGCATTAAAGAAAAATTTCAGTCAGTTCCAGCCGTACCTGTTTAAACAGAGATTTAAATTACAGCTAGTCTGAAATAAGCAGGCTTTGCTCTGCTTTAATAGTCTGGGATGGAAACCTGTAGGACCAGAAGGTGGAGGGAAGGGCAGGGGGTTGCAGCTGTATCGAGAGAGGCGCACTGGAACAGGTCGTGTCTGGATGTGGCTGAGGGATACACAGGCTGTGTTTGCACAAGGGCACCTGGTTGCACGTCACTAGGCTACAGCCCAATTTGGTAAGCAAAAAGTCTTCCCTTAGGAAATCCATTTTCTCAGTTGTTTGAATATCCAGCTCCTCCAGGAACCTCCAAGCACAGAGCATTAAATAATAAGCTGCTAAAATTACCTCCTTCCCCGACAACTACCTGCCGGTTCGTTGCGACGTTGGGAGAAGCCCAAGAACCAACCCAAGCACAAATCCTGTGGCAACCTGTGTCAGGAAGCAGGTAAATACACTCACAGCCCACAGCCCCCTCTGGCCATTCCTGAGCTTTTCAGGCCAAAACCTTGAGCTACAGCCACACCATTCCCCGTGTAAAAGGGGTCGGGCAAGGGACTGCGAGGAGCTGTGGCCAAGCAGAGGCCACCGCAGCCGAGCGATGGCTGATGCGAGAGCGGTGCCTGCTGGCCCCTCGCGTCACAAGCACTTGGAAACGTTTCCACAGAGGGTGAACTCACAGCCGAGTTCAGGAAAACATGACTAGGGAAGAGCTGCGTGGACAGCCCCACCGTGTGTCTGCCAGAAACCTGGCCCCCAAGTTCCCACCCGCTGCAAAGAAGACATCCCAGTTTCGTGAATCGGTCTGGTATTTATTTCTATCGCACCTCCAGCCCCCTCCCCCATGCCATTTCTCAAGAAGGTTTGGGGATTTTTAAGCTAAGCTCCCCACCCCCACCCCCCCAGGGAATAGATGACTTTATTGCTTTGGTAGATCTGCTGCGGTTTCAATAATGCCACTCCCTGTGAAAGTTCAGATTCTGGACAGTGTTATCCCAGCGAGCTCCTTAACCCGGCTAATGTTGGATGCTAAAAAAAAAAAAAGTAAGGCACTTCAGATCATCACCAAGAGCTTTTGAAAGGTCTGACATTTTACCTACCTTTTACACATAGAAAAATGCTCAAAATGCCAATAATACCACTGCTACGCAAACTGGGTGCCAAAACTGCTGTCCTTTTACTGTCCTATGGTCTGAATGTGTCCTTATGAGAGAGAAATGATGCTACAGGTGAAACAGTTCTCATCACAGAAGCAACATCCTGGATGCTCACAAAATGATGAATACAAAAAAACATGAAATCCCAAAGAAATAATCTTCAGAGATAGAATGCAGCACTCCTATGCCACCTCTGCAGGTATATAACAATGTATAATACCGGACTTTGTCCTCAGCCTGAGGATCTGGAGACAATTTAAATATGAACAAAAGAAAATTGGCAGTTTATCACATCGTTTTGGAATTTTGCAGTATGAAAAAAAAATAGAGTTCTATCAGAAGATTGGGACTACGTCCCCCTGAGCCTACAGCTCTTCTAGGTAACACCACACACCTATCCGTACACACACTACCCCTTACACACCCAGAGTTTAAAATAGGTAAGAGTAGGGTACTAGTAATAGCAAAGGGATGCATCCATCTTCATGGGTCTTCCAGGGGCTGAAACCGTACGGCAAACTCTTTCTTGGACACTCACAGACCCACGTTTCCTCACTGGAATGGCAGGTGGTGCCACGCTATGCAGCCTCAACTACAGATTTCCTATTATTCAAATTTTTTTGCTATTTTGCCACACTTGAACCATCAGGTTGACATTTTACATCATCAGCACAAACAGGGCAGATGTAGGTGGGAGGTGGGCAGATGGACAAAAACAACGTATGCCTGTTAAATGCCTTTCTGAAGAACTGGATGTTATCTGTAGTGTTGATTGGACTCCCCCATGCTCTACATATACCAAAACATTCAGTTGAATACATATTGAAGGTAGACACTGGCCAAGTTTCTGTGTTGGGCCAGCAGCTACACAGATTTTTAACCATTCTATGGTTTCCATAGAAGAAAGCAACCCCTCTCCTCCCCTCCACTCCCCTACAGTTGAGTGGAGACCACTATGGCTGAGGAAAATGGACTCCACAGAAGCACCAATCTAATAGTAAATACTGTAGTAACTTAACCCCTTTCTATTCTAAAAGCTCCATCATACCAAGAGGCTAATAATGCACCTCTTTGGGATACTTCTTGCCCCTGTGCAAGCAGTGCACAATACAAAGATGCACATATATCCATGGATGTACACGTGTACATAGATGAAGCACAGGATTTCCAGACATCACTGGCCTTTAACAAGTCAAAGCAGCAGCTTGTACAGCTCATTTATAAACAGCTTCTCTCCTGAATGCACTGTTTCTCTTTCCAGTAGAAGGGGAGGACAAGAGCATAGGGAACCCCATTTTCTCTGTTGCCTAAACACATGGAGTTTCATCCAAACAGGATTCATACATGGATTGCCGTGCTAAAGCTGTTTGTGCATTCCCTGTTTCCCCAGGTGTACAACAAAAGATCTTGCTTGTAGCTACAACTGGAGGAGAATGGAACTCCACCTTAACCATAAGAAGGCCTCTAGACCACCCAAGACTTAGTTGTGTATGCTCCCATATCACTGAACACATCTGATAGACTCAGTCATAATTTCATACACTGGATGTCAAGTTTGCTCATCCGTAAAAAGGGGACTGACTGTAAAACCATCTGTCTTTGAGGGTAGAAAAGTTGGTTGTGAAATGGCCAGATGCTACGGTGTGAACAATATAACCCACAAACATCTCAAAGAAAGTGAACTACTCTAAAGTTTATCTTGTATTGTGCCTAAAAGAGGAAGCCAAGGGGCTGCACAAAGTTAATGCAAATAATCAAATGAAATGTTGAAGCAGGATCCGTTTACCACCAGCCACAGGAATCTGCTGAAAATACCAGTCTATTTTTAGAATGCATTAAGTACATAGGGAATAAGGGAATATTGTGCTGAAATTCTTGAATTCAGCATGCTCTAATCTTTCAGTGTTTGATATTGTCGCTGCAATGAACTTGGCCTGATTTATTTGGCTCCAGAAATAGAGAACCGAAAAACCACCAGATAATAAATAATGATTAATGTGGAGCACATGACTTACGATTGCAATGCTTTGATTCACCACATTACTTGTTAGCACTGTGACACCATGGCGATTACAAAAAGCCTGTGAGTCTTGGTTGTCACACTGCAGAGTCCAACCAGAGGACTTTCATATTTAACCTGTTTAAGCTGTTGAGCAAAATTCGTGATTCAGAGCCACAACGGAACCAAAGAACAGTAAACAGTCTGGCACCGACCTACTTCAGGATCATACAACAGAGGTGACACGTTAGGTATTATTTCCCATGACCTTTTTCCCTGCTGGACTGGCCACAAGAACCCACCCGGGTCCCCACCCACTGGAAGCCAACAAAACTTTTCTCATGCTTCAGAGGGGATGTGAATTAGCAACTGCGTAAGGACGTTGAGCAACAAAACTCTGACAGGAACTCACTCCTCAATGTGAAATTCTGCTGCCTTGGTAAAAATTCTTCTCCTCCCACTGTTGAGGGGGGGAGGAAAAGCAGTAGAGATGGGAAGTAGAAGGGTCCCCAGAGCCCAGCGTACAAGCACAAGACACCAGCAGTCTATGTGGAATGGGAAACACGACCCACAGCATCCCTGGGTCACAACGTATTTTCACAAAGAACAAGTCCCCCACCCCCATGGCTGGCTCTCAGCCATAAAGGCCTTCAACCTCAAAGCCAATTTCTTTTCGTTTTCTTCTTCTCAAATCCAAATTTTGGCCCATCTTGCCTCCTGGCCTTGAGTTACCCTAAATCATGATGACGATGCTGAGATCATTTCTCTTGTGGGTCGAGGCCCCTCTTTCTGATGTTCTGAAGATAATAAAAAACATCATGTATCTTTGCCAGTTTCTAATTCTTCTAGACAAAAAAGATAAAATATTTATTTGGCCCTTGAAAACATCTGCAACAAGCTATCCCACAGGGTAAACCACCCCCACGTTCTTTGTCTGAGTAAGTGGGCAGCAACCTGCCTCCTACAGCTCATAATTCAAAAGAGCTAATCCATAGGGATTCATCTTCAGGAGCCATATTCTCTCCCCCCACATCAATGGCCTGCCCTAGAAACCTTCCCTCTTCCCACAGCAGAGTGAACTAGGAAAAAACCCACACACTGCTGAGTTCTGCCCTGGGGTAACTGGCACCACCATGGGGGGACGCAGAGCTTCAGGCTGCCACTCTGGCCCCTAAAGCTTCTTACCTTTTTTTATAAATGTTTCCTCCCTGGGACGAAAGTCCTTTGGCTTGAGTGACAGACTATCACCCCCAAGGACTTTCCTTGATCAATTTAGATAAATTGGTTATTTAGGTTAGCTTAACATTCACTTAAAACTGAGAACTCGCAACTGGAAGTGAAACCTCTGAGTATGTAGTTCTCAACCAGAACTAGGCAGGGAAATGCTGACATCCATGGAAAGGCTTACCCAGAAGAAATGGCTTCTCTGTTGCCAGGGTTGCAAGACACACCTATTGCAGCATAAAGCAAGCATCTCAAGAGATGATTCTGGAATGAATTTACCCTTGCAGCCCCAAAAAAGTGTCTCTTTTGCAGTACTGGAGGCAGAATTTCTGGACCATATTTGCACTTACCTCCACCTACCATTCCTCTCTCTGTTCCCCTCTATTCCATCTTCCCAGTCCAACTCTCCACTCTTTTCCCTTCTCTCCCAAACAAGGAACTAAACAAGGATCAAAAATACACACTCGAAGAGCACTGAATTGCCCAGTGAAGAGAAATGGCAAACAAACTCAACTGGATATGATTGAAGAAGAAAACACAATCTAAATGTGAAAGAAACTTGAGATTTGTAAAGCTAAGAATGACTTTTTTTTAAGTAGAAAGACAGAGTTTGCCTCTGTAACTACTAGAAAAAATTGACAAGTTTTGTAACTCATAGGCCTATCCTCAGATATCCAACAGGGATGAGGCAGAAGCTGCATTAAAACCCATGTTTTATATTTGCATCGTATAAAACTTGACCAAGTAGAAACTTAGGTTCGTCCTTGGGCATAGGATGTACTGATTTCTCCCACGACTGCACTAGTTAAGTCACAGCGGCCCACACGGTGCCCCACAGTCAACTCCACTCACGACCTTTTAAGTCCCCTTGAGGTCAACCCTAAGGCAAAGCTCCTCAGAATTTTGCTCACATGCTCATTAGGGTCCACAGAAATGTTCCTTGTCCTTGTACCTACACCACAGTTCAAACAGCACCCAGAGATGGTGGGAGCACGTGAGTTCTCCTCCCCTTTGCTGCTTTGGGTGGTAGTTAATCTACCTTCTACTGCTCGAAGAGGACTCTCTATTCCAGCAGCAGTTTGCCACCTCCTTCAGTGTCTGCTAACTGCTAAGTTTTAAGGCACAGCTACAAATCTGCTCAAAACACAACCATGCTGCCTGTTAGTGTCCCTGCTGTCCCTAGATTTTGCTGCAATCCTGCTCCTGGAAGCCAGTCCTCACAACTCTGCCTGTGGAGCTTCATGAAGTTGGCTCTTGGGCAAAAATGAAGGCTTTCAGCTCACACAACTGCTTTCGCACTGTAATCCATTAGAGATTGTTCCCAACCATTGCACAGCCAAAGAAAAAGCACAGAAAGTGTAGCTTTTTACCCAGCAACTTGACCCAGGACAGTGTGTTTGCAAACAACTAAAAGCTAGCCTGTGCACATCAGCACAACACAACACTGCCCTGGCAATTGCGGTTTGAGTTTGATGCCCAAAATCCATAAAACCAGTTACACACCAGCACTCATGCTCTGATCTCATTTATTCTGGGATAAAGGAGGAGCAACATCTCCTGCAGGCACTGCTTCTGTAGGTTAAAGCTACTCGAAAGGAAAGGAGAGTCAGGACCAAGGAATCAATTAGGATGTGTCTCGTGAGCGCAAATTCTCAGCAGCAGCTTCTACTCACTGCGAGCTGCTGTTATTAGCAACAATTGGGTCTCGACATCAGCACGAGCTGGGACACCAGGGTGGCAGAGGGCAGGCTCACTGCCTGGAATACAGTCAGCATTTCCTGGACTCAAGTCCTACACGAGCCAGAAGTAACTCTTTCCATCTCGAGGCTTCTGCTCTTTGCTATTAATAACTGCCTGTTTTTACATTCGCTGCAAGATAAGACGGGACACAAATTTTTTTATAGGGAAAAAAAAAAGTTTATTCTTCTTTAGTTATTGCGCAAGAGACATTTGGAGAGAGGGATATGGGGAACGGCACTGCAAATCCCGTCCCCAAAACTGGCTGGAAGGAAGGTTTAATTTATTTTCCCAAATGCCTGGCTTCACATCCCTACGGAAAAAAAAGGATCTACCCATCATTAAAAACAAAGAAACGACAATGCCAATAAAAAAAGCCCTGAGTTTTACTCTTGCTTTGAAAACTGCAAAGTCTGTGTTTCTACCAGTGCAAAGTGAGTGGGTGAAAGCAGGCAGTGAAATGCTGCAGAGCCCGTAGGTCTTGGTCTTATGGCAGCCTGCCACGAAGTGGTATTTCCTACTTCTGATAAAGCTCAAAAATCCCACGAATAATGTTGAAGTTTTCCAGCAACTGTGGATGATTAACTACAACTGCTTACTATGTTTGAAGGCTGTTGCTTTTTGCTCTGGAAAAGACTTTTGCATGGTGTTTAGTACTAAAATGCACAGGATGAATGCGGTGTTTTAGATGAACTGGTATAGTTTCTGGGAGCAATTTCAGCCAGCTCCTCCAAATAATCATTCTTGGACCATTATTTCTCCTATTAATATTGGTCTGTTGCATTAAGTTCCTGCCGGAGAACTGAGACCAGCAAATACAAACTTCCATCCACCTGGAACTGCTGAAAGATGCACCATCTTTCTTCCGACTGTAAAAAAGCACTGATCCAAAATTCCATAGAAAGCTGATTAGTTTTGGATTTATCTTCATTCATGTAAATGGATATGACTTTTTAAAACTCTAAATACCACTTATGAAAAAGTCCTTAGCTCTTACATTTTGTGTTAGTAGAGCACTGTTTGTTAAAACTGTACACAAAACAATAGAAAAAGTTTTGTGCATGATTTGGCCTACTTATCTTCACGCAGTAACACTAGAAAAGGAGGCTGTCCCTTCTGAGAAAGAAAAGTAGGCACTGGAAACAGTTCAGCTAGTCTTCATCATCACAGATAACTTCAGTGCTGGTGGAAAAACCTTCAAGAGAAAAGATAGCAGTTCCTTCACTGTTGAATTCTACTGCTTCTCTTCTGTCGTTGTTTGGTTCACAAAGCACTTCTTGGCTTATGATTTAATATCTAGAGCAAAAAGAAAAAGAAAAGCACACAGGTAAATTACTAGGTCTTCTCTTCTACAAATGGAACTAGTTATACAAGAATACTGCAGGATTTAAATAGTAATGAAGTGTGAGGGTGAATTAAGACATTGTCACATGATCCAAAACAATCCAATTACAGCAGCTACATGATCTGTGATATCTGCTATCCGCTAGCCATTTTACCCAAATTATCTGTTTATGGTTAGACACGTTCCTCTGCAATTATAGCAGGTTAAGAACATTTATCATTTATTTCCAGCCTCCTGCTAAGCAGCTGGTAACCTCTGAGGCCGTTCTGAGTTTTGAACATGTGATCAAAGTCATGTGATCCATATAACCAGGCAATTAAGACACCACTTTTATGCAAAGATTTCGGTATAATCTTAGTATCAGCTGTGCACCACACATGCATGTGATGCTGCTGCTATTTCTTCCACACAGTAATGCCAGGTGCTCTTGGAGTTTTCTCTTCTGAGGACTGCAAATAGAGTTCTTATTTAACAAGCAATGAAACTGAAGGCAAAGGGACATTATAGCACAGGAAGCTAGAATCCAGCAAGTCCAAGACTATGTGCCCAACCAAACTCACTTCATACAACATGCATCAACCTCTAACCTAGACTGATTTCCAATAAGGCATACACAAGGCCCACTTACGCTCTTGTTTCCAACTTGATGCACAGAGAGCAATAGTATAAAGGGAACCAACCAGATGTGTCATGGCACCGTGTCACTCAGACTTTGCTCCTATTTTGATAGCACTACCTCTCCCTTCCACTAATATCTAGCTCAGCATCGCTCCAACGTAGGACAAGGTACCAGGAGGCAGTCCAGGAGAGCAGCATATGATGACACATGGCACTCATCTCTATAGACAATGAGAAAAAGAAAGATGTCCCTAGTCTGGTTCTCATAGGGTTCCTGGATAGACCTGAAGTATTTCTATGACTTATATCCTTAAAATCCAAGGAGGTTTACTACTATGGCTGCCTTATGCCAGATTGATGACAAGACCAATGAATGTGATTGAGAAGCTAGCCTAGGGGGGCAGGGGCTGCTACGTGCTTGTGTCTATGCAGTGAGAAGGCCTGAATATGAAAGTAGCATTCTCCTCTCATTTTATAGCTGTGGTGATAAGCATTGGGTTTCACACTCCCCACAGAGTGTGGAGAAAACGCTGTCTCCCCACAGCCTGCAAACAGCACCAAAGAAAGTACATCTACATCTAATGCCTTGATATAACATAACATAACTATTTCTGATGCTAGACCTTTAACCATGACGTAGGAGCACAGTTTAGCCAAGCAAGTAGCCCTTGCAGAGCAGCACATCACATAGGCCAGGAATAATGACTGACTTCTTCTGGTCTTCAGTATTGCTCCTTGGCAACTAACAGGATCTGACTCAGTTATGACAAGATACCACAGCTTCCCCTCCAGCTATACAGCCCTGTTTAAAGTCAGGTGACAGTTTCCATCGGCAGCTTCCTCTTGGTCACATTAACTCTTGCTCCTCACTTAAGTTTTTCATGTGCATACACTGGGGTACTGGAGGTTCCCTTGCAGAGATGTCCCAACAGGCAGCATTAACCACAAGACTAGAAAAGAGCACTTCATCAGTAATTACCACGTGACCAGTATTCTCATCTCAGTTTGATTAGGATTTTTTAATTTTTTTTTTTAAAACCCACTGATCCCTAGAACACACACACCTCCTTGAAGCACATACACTCTTCTGGGATTATTTCCAAAGTTTGTGAGAATGCAGACTCACTCTGCCCTAGCACAACATAAACCAACTACTTTTGACTACAGCCTCAAAGCCTGTTAATTCTGCTCCTGAAACTCCTGCACAGAGAACAGGTATTCAGCATTCATGGCACAATCCCCCCCAACATCACCAATGAGAAGCATTATGCAGAAGTCACCCTGAGCCTTCAGCATTAAGGAATCCTGGCCAGTTTGCCCACTGGGTCATTAGCACTAACTGCTCCATAGAACAGGCACTTACCTTCCTGTTTTACACCATCATTAAACATCTGCTTGTCTTTCAGGACACTGTACTCATTCAATTCTTTGTCTGAAAAGAGATGAAAGAAGAGCTTCAGTCCCTCAGAAGCACACTGTGTCCGGACAACCCTTATCTACAGATATGATTCTCTTTTGCCCAAACTGTATGTTTCCCTCCTTTCTTCCATAAGACAGGCATAAAATAAACCTCCTTCTCTTATACCCATGTCTATGTATATGGAAGTAGTTACACAAGTGATAAGACAATGAAATTTACAGTCCAATCCTACATTTGAACCCTCAATATAAGAAGGGCATAGACCTGATGGAGCGGGTCCAGAGGAGGGCCACAAAAACGATCGGGAGTTGGAGCACCTCTGCTCCGAGGACAGGCTGAGGGAGCTGGGGTTGTTCAGTCTGGAGAAGAGGGGGCTCTGGGGAGATCTAATAGTGGCCTTCCAGTACCTGAGGGGGGTACAGAAAGGCTGGAGACAGTCTGTTTACAAAGGCTGGCAATGACAGGACAAGGGGCAATGGGTTTAAACTGAAGAAAAGCAGATTTCAATTGGATATTAGGAATAAGTTCTTTACAATGAGGGTGGTGGAGCACTGGAACAGGCTACCCAGGGAGGTGGTTGAGGCCCCTTCCCTGGAGACATTTCTCCTATAATCAAATTTATTTTAGAAATGTATTAACAACCTGGAAAAAAAAAAAAACTACACTCTGTAAAACAACTAAGGCCTGAAAGAAAACCTCCTTCTTTATCTCTCCAAAGAAAGACTGTACTGCCACAGAGGAAAAAAAATAAAAATTTACAAGCCTAGAGCAAATTAAAGCAATAGTCCAATTTCCACACATTTGTGACACTCTAGCTCTCTTACCTGAGCCATGCACTGGACTATTCCTCTGAGCATCATTTCTTGTTGCAGATTTAGTTCTACCTGCACCAAAACAAATAGAATAGCTGGAAAAACTACTCAGAAACAAAGTTTGTGCCTTTTGCAACTACCTGGCAGTCTCCATCCATTCCACTCACTCCCCAAACCAAATTATAAAAAAAATTCACTGAGGACATGCAACTGAATACTTGACTTGGAAGAGAGGAAAGAGTGAAATATTGTTTTGGGGCAAAGACAATCAGTGAGAGATCAACAAAATTGGCCTCCTGCAACAGAAACAAATCAGAACATATCTCACCAAATCTAAAGCAGAGCTTAGCAATTCATGATTCCGAGTCTTATATTTCAATCAGCAAATCACATCTTCTGTTTGATTATATCTGTGCAGTGTTTACCCTACTGAGGTGTAACAAGTTTATTTTCTAGTATAGCCAAACCTTTGCCAATTCAAGGGAAGCAGCTAAACTGTTTTGAGTCTAACTGATGGCCAGTTAAGAGTGACACTTTTCATGTGTTGATACCAAGCATAGTGTTGTTCAACACCACTGACATGGGTATGGAAGACACCCTCAGAAAGTTTGCAGATGTCATTAAACTGGGGAAAGTAGGGGATACGCTGGAGAGCAGAACTGCAACTCAGAGGGACTTCAACAGCCTGGAGGAATGTGCTAGCAGAAAAGATGTGATGTTCAAAGGCAAACAAAGTCCTGCACCTCTTGAAATCATCACATGGACCAGTACAGGCCAAGCTCTGACTGGCTAGAAAATAGCTCCACAGAAAAGGATCTGGAAGCCCTGGTGGATGACAAGGTGAATATTAGTCAGAAATGCACCCTTGCAGCAGAAGCCTACCAAACACTGAGCTGTGATAGCAGAAGCATGGTCAGCACATCAACATAAATAATGCTTCCCTTCTATTCATTTGTGATACCAAATGTGGAGTATTATATCTAGCTTTGGGTTCCCAATTCATGAAAAAACATTGTCATTCTGAAGGTAGTTCAGCACATTTACTCTTGCAATCACTCACCCTTGTTCTTGTGGGGGACTTCAACTTCCCAGAAATCTGCTGGAAATATAACACAGCAGAGAGGGAACAATCCCAGAGGTTCCTAGAGTGTGTGGAGAACAACTTCCTAACACAGCTGGTGAGCAAGCCAATTAGGAAAAGTGCCCTACTGGACCTGCTGCTTGTTAACAGAGGAGGTCTTGTGGGGGGTGTAAAGGTTCAAGGTTGTCTTGGGCAGAGTGATCACAAGATCATAGTTTTAAATTCTTGCAGAAGCAAGACAGGGAGCCAGCAGAAATGCCACCTTGGACTTCCGAAAGGCAGACTTTGGCCTGCTTAGAAGCATGGTTAAGAGTGTTCCCTGGGAGACAGTTCTGAAGGGCAAAGGTGCCCAGGAAGGTTCATCATACTTCAAGAAGGAACTCTCAGAAGTGCAGAGGGGAGACCTCATCTATGTTTACAATTTTCTAAAGGGTGGACTGAAGGATGTTGGAGCCGGACTCTTTTCAGTGGTTTCCAGCAATAGGACGAGGAGCAACGGACTCAACCTGGAACAGAGGAAGTTCCGCTCAAATATGAGGACGAACTTCTTTATAGTGAGGGTGACAGAGCCCTGGAACAGGCTGCCCAGGGAGGTCATGGAGTCCCCTTCTCTGGAGATTTTCAAGACCCACCGGGATGCCGTCCTGATCTGTGCTGATGATGTGCTCTGGGCGTTCCTGCTTCAGCAGGGGAGTTGGACTAGATGATCTATAGAGGTCCCTTCCAACTCTGACAAATCCATGAATCTGTGAATCCATAAGTATTACCACCAAGATGTTTAGTAGGCAGGAGCTGCGCAAGGAGGTGCTGAGAGAATCATCTTTGTTCTTCAACCTGAAGAAAAAGTAAGCTAAGGGGATGGCTAATTGCAATCTACAACTAACTTAAAGAGAAAACAAACAGAGAATGATCAGCAAAGCATAAGGTCCACATGAAATATACATCTACGTATGCTCTGATCAGAGCCTCCCTCCAGAATATCATCAATCAGTTCTGCCTAGATAGGAGATGCATCCCATGCTCTTCATCCTGCAACCACCCCTAAATGGTGATCCTGGTTGGGACTTGCTCAAACACAACGAGAAGATATGACATGCATCTCTTTTTAAGGCCAGAATATAATCTGATACATTAATCTAAAAAGGTACCAGCAAGAGATACATGGTGTTAGCCTACAATTACCACTTCCAAATAAGCTGCCAGATTTACAAGAAATACTCGTATTCAGAATAATGATGAATCAAGAAACAAATCTAGAACTACCAAGATGATTGCAACACGGGCTGACAAGAAGTCATTACGTATCAGTTGAGCACACCGAGTTGTCAAATTCAACTCAGCATACAGTATTCAACAGGCCCCTAGTAATGGGCGTCTGTCCCAGCAACAAATCTGATATTGAGGGCAGCTTTATGATGTTCTCAAAAGAAGTTGTGTAGGAACACTTAGGTAGAAACAGGAATGGCCATACATACTTGCTAAGTAGGAACACATAGTAATCAAAACAGAGTCTGAAGAAGAAATATGTGAATACTAATTAGAGTGTTTCCAGTACACAGAGGCCAGTGACTGAGCACAGGCAAGTTCAGTTTGTTATTTCCTTCAAATCTACTACTCTTTGCCTAAGTTGTACTTGTTTCTATTACTGTATTTACAATACATCCCACAGTCAAAAACTTTTATACATTCTACAGAACCTTAAATCAGTATAATCTTGAAGCATATGAAGCTCAATTAGGAAATGCTACACATACCTCTTCTGTATAGGAATCCTCTTATTCCTACCAGAATTAAGAGAACAAAAGCTACTGCTCTTCTGCTTCTTTTGTGACAGCTTCTCCTTAAAAAAAAAAAACACACCATCGGTTAGTTCTGCTTCAGCAGAAATACAACCCTGAGCATGCTTTATAGCTATTTGTTTTTAAACAAGTAACCTCAAGAAATTAATGCACCAAAGCTAATAACTTTTGCTTAAGTTACTAGCAAAACCCTAAGCCAGCTCCAGGAAAGTTACATGGTAAGTACCTTAGCTCAGTGAAGGCATATCACCACTTCAAGGTGATGGCTATTCCATTTTTCAGCCTATGAAAGGCCGAGTAAGATCTCAGCCAAATGAAATTTCAGCAAATATCTTGCACTGGGGGCAAGGCTTTGGTAGGTGGGCAGCTGCAAGGGTGGCTTCTTTGAGAAGATGCCAGAAGCTGCCTCGGTGTCAGACAGAGCTAGTGCTAGTGGGCTCCAAAATGGACCTACTGCTGGCAAAAGGTGAGCCCATCAGTGACAGCGGAAGCACCTCTAGTGATAACATATTTGAGTAAGGGTAAAAACTGCTGCATAACAGCATCTCAGAGACAGGAGTGAAAAACACATGAAAGAACTCCGCAGACACCAAGGCCAGTGAGGAAGGACAGGGAGCAGGTACTCCAGGCACTGGAGCAAAGATTCCCCTGCAGCCCATGGAGGTTAACAGTGGAGCAGATATCCACCTGCAGTCCATGGAGAACCCCACACTGGAGCAGGCAGATGCCCAATGGCAGCTGTGGACCAAGGGAAGCCCAAGCCTCCTACTTCTAAATAACTCGTGAATAGCTCTTAAAAAAAAAATCAAAAAAATCACAAGACTACTGCCATGGCAGACATGTATGCAGGCACAGACAAAAACATGTCAAAACTGAGTTCAAGTTACACTTGCCTTAAGGACTCGATTCCACAGTAGCTGGTAACTTTTTACTACTACGTTGAAGGAAGGGCATGATTAAGATATAAATGAGGTCTCACATTAAGGCAAGATTCCAATACAAACAATAGAAAGCTTCCCTTTAAAACATAATTATAAATGGTGAAAGAGAAATATTTCAGAAACCTACTGCTAAAACCAAGTGCTCACAAGTGACAGCTACTTATTTTGGTTTTGATTATTATTTTTTATTCCTAAATGGCATCAAGAACCCACCAATTGCTATATCACTTTATGCTTCTCTTGCTTCTCATGTCATCGTCGTATGAAAACTTACTACTGTTCATAAATCAATGTGGATAACACAGCTTTATCACATCAAAACAAGAAGTTGTTTCCCTTCACTGTATATGGCTCCAGAACAGAAGCTATAACCCATCCTGCTCCACATGCTATCTCCTTTCCATATGCCTTTCTTTGTCTTCTATCCGTTTCACATCTCACTTGCTCCTGCTGCTCCAGTATGAGCATTTCTTTCCACCCACTTCAATTAACAATTTCCAGAAAAGAGAAGAACCCAGGAGCTCCAACAATTGTGTTTGGAGATGCTGTGGTCCAAGGCGGGATGCTAGGCAAGATTAAATATTCTTTTGCTTTGGTGCAGTTTGCAGTCTTGTTAAACACTTCATAAAGACAATTTCTAGGAGTGCATGTTCCTCAAGAAGTCACCTCTCACTGCCTAGGGACCTATAATATTCCCAGCACAGAAAAAAACTCTCTGCTCTACCCACTGTGAAATTCTACCTCTTGGTAACCTTGGCTCACAGACACAACCAAGCTATAGTGGTTTAACGTCAGCATGAATAAGCCAAACCTCAGTGTCTGTTGACAAGAGCAGGGTAAGGCAACACTCTTCTGGGAGAAAAGCAGCCACTTGCTGGGGAGTAAGAACATAAGCAAGGACAGCCACCACTGCTCTCCCAACCACTAATAACTTCCTAAGCCCGGGTGTTGATGTGTGTGAACTCTCCATGTCTTTGCTCTCTTTCAGTCAGAAGAGCCAGGCTGGAGTTAAAAGGGTAAGATTTTTTTTCTTCCTTCTTCCAGGAATGAGACTGGAGGAAAGCAAGGCAAAAACCACATTTTCCCTTCACACCTTCTACTTGGCTTGTGGGAGTGCTGTCTTCTTCAGCACACTCTTCCTTGCTGCCAATCTTTGTTTCACCAGCCAGCAAGAGAACTGACGAGTTCCTGCCCAAGGACACTCAGGGCTCACAGAAGCAAGACAGGGCAAAGGCTACTCTTTCAGGATAACTGTCATCTCCTGTCTAAAACCAGGGATCAGACACTTCCCTGCTTCACTACTCTAGTGAACATGTAAAGAAACCTCCCACTCAATGCTGTCAGCTTCCTTTTTTCAATGAAATTATACATCATACAGAAATGTTGCATAAGGTCTCCACCACGTAGAGCTCATCTCTGAGCTTCTAAAGAAAGTATGTGTCATCACATATTTTCTAAATTTCTAAGGAACCCTTCCTCCGTTTCTCTGCTTCATGCTATACAGAGACATATTTCCCATTCCACAGCAGTTACTTCCCTCTCTTTGTTTACAGAAGAGAAATTAACAGCTAAACACTTTCATACACTGTTTTTGGAAGGCTAGAAATAACAATGATGTTCCTCTGCTTTCTCCCTCTCACCTTATTGTACCCTATTATTCCAAAATAAAGTTCACACAACAAAGTGGCTAAAGCCTCCAGAGAAACTGTCAGACTACCTGCCTCAGTATCTCCTTCAATCCACTCCAAATAACTTCTTATGCCATGCCTTTGTGTTCTACCCTTCCACCCAAATCACATAGTGAAAGCATCAGTGACAAAGAGAAGCTAACATTGTACAAGCAAATCCTCTTCTGCAAACCCACCACCTCATCTCATCTACATCATCTTCATTCCCACTTCTCCAGCAGCCTATACAGTCTGCTCATCCTACCCAGGACTCAGAGCCACGGTCAAGCATCCTGCCTACCACACATCAGCTGAAACATGACAACATCTCTCTTCCATTTGCTGAACCTCACAGATCTCTCTAACTCCCTCCACCCTGCCTCCCGCCCAAGCCTCTTCCACCCCCCTTATCCTCTGATTACTTGCCCAGTCCTACTCTTCCTACTACTTCCTGTGGTCACTCTACCACGCACTCTGCTTGGAATAGAGTTAGCTTTCTTTACAGCAGCCCACATGGTGCTGTGTTTTAGACTTGTGACCAAAACAGTGTCGATACACACCATGTTTTAGCTATTACTGAACGCTGCTTGTGCAGCACCAAGGCCTTCTTTCATTCTCACTCTGCCCAATCCTAGAAGTATGCTGGGGATGTGCAAGACATTAGATGTGACAGTTGACCACAACCAGTCAGAGCTGATTCCCTACCATATGTCACAGTCAGCAATAAAAATTAGGGAGAAGGGGGTTTTTCCAAAGTAGCCATTGCTCAAAAAGTCCACTGGTGGGAAGAGGTGATTGCTTTTATATCACTTGGTTCATGCCCTCCCTTTGTTTTTCCCCTGCTCTCCCAATTCTCTCCCCCATCCCAATGAGGGGGAGTGAGTGAGCAAACAAGCAGCTGGGTTGAGCTTCACAACTTGTTACCAGATCTCTACCCACCTCTGACTCTCCTGTAAGCCAGGAAGATCTGGTTCACAACGCACTTGAAATCCTGGTGTCTTTGCCTTTGAATTAAAGACAGAACCTGTCCAATCCAAAATTTTGCAGGTCAGGCATGTGTCTTAACGATCTGAAATTGAACCTCTGAGCCTAGTGTGGTGCACATCTATACATGGATACTGATTGTGCAGCTCCAGCAAATTTTGCCAAGTCTGAAAACTTTTGATATATAAGCAACTTTGAAGAAATGACTCTAAATAAACTTCATATTAGAAGTATCCACTGGGCTACATTTCTAAGTTGGAAAGGATACCCCTCTTTCAAAATGTAAATGGATGAGCTCATATTTTTATGGCTCTGTGGGAAAGTAACAGAAGATTGGTGAGGAGGACTGTAAATACGCTCAAATGACCTACATGTGGGGTGCTGGAAAACACATCTATCACACAAATTGTTGCTTAGTTTCGTGTGCTCAACAAGTAGAACATCTGCACTCAGATAACATAGTCCTGGGACAGACTCAGGGGCACCTTATCAAACACACCTGAGATTCTTGCCCTGCTGTTGAAGAGATGGAAGCACGGCAGAAAACTCTGCCTGACAGAATCCTTGAAATACAGGCCCAAACAGTAAGCGGGAGCTCTCTCGCTCCCTCACTCCCTTGCTAACAAGGACTCTCATGATAATAAAGACTCTCACTCCACGGGCCCTGTGGCCCCTGCTTGCCTACCTCTGCCCAGGTACTGCTTCCAAGGTTCCCTGATCCATGAGGTATTATGAGATTAAATTTGGTCTTCGCCCTTAATCCATGGTTTTGTGGTTGTTCCTGTGTCGTGCCTGCATTGGCTCACACAGGCACCTTCTTGATTTAGTTGGTTTCTTTATGCCAAAGCATTGCTTTAGGTCAGTTCTAGATAAGTGTATTCATTTCATCCTAAACATCCATCAACAAAAATATTCCATCTCTAGCAAGTCTGCCTGTTCATACACCAGGGAAAAGGTATGTGTACAGCATCACCAGGGCCACACTAAAGGTAGCAGAGAGAGAAAAAGCTTCACAAAGTTACCAGTACTTTAGCTAATGTAGCATCTCTGCCTTTTAAGTACCGTGGTACAGTGGCTAACACATAGGGCAACCTGTCCTCGCACCTCTCTCATACTTGGTGTGTTAGCCAGGGGAAATTTCTGATGTAACAGCCTAGACACAAGCAACATTATTAGCAAACTAATAAAAGGGAGAAAAGGGAGATTTAGACTAGAAAGAAACTCTTTACAGTGAGGGTGGTGAGGCACCGGAACAGGTTGCCCAGGGAAGCTGTGGATGCCCCATCCCTGGAAGTGTTCAAGGCCAGGCTGGATGGGGCTTTGAGCAACCTGCTCTAGTGGGAGGTGTCCCTGCCCAGGGCAGGGGGTTGGAACTAGATGGTCTCTAAGGTCTCTTCCAACCCAAACCATTCTATGATTCTATGAAAGACTACTGAAGTGCGAGACATTCTCTCGGAGGCAAAGAAAGACTTGGCCCAGCCTTACAAGACTCTTTCTGAAGTGCTGTTCTAGAGCAGGAAACTTCATCTATTCTATGGAAGTCTAAGTCCACTAACAGAGCAGTACTTCAGGGAATTCACCATTCAGAGGAGGGGTCAGTGCAGGACCATGGTTTCCAAATCTTCATTTGCTGTGAGAGGCACTATATGGGGCAAGGGTGGGAAGAGAGCACATAAAATCATGTTTGTATGTTCTGTAGTTATAGCATGACATGCTCTGCATATACAAACTTAGTATAACCTAATCACTTAACTCCAGCTGCAGGTGGGTTTATATAATAAACTATTGCTGCCTGTACTTTGAAGCAACCTAGATTCAGCTAGTTCTCCTGTGAAGAACATAGCCAAGAAGGCCCTTCGTCAGGCCACACGTAGGCCCAAGCTGCAATGTGAGAAGTCCTATGCTAAAAATCTCACTCCCTCTGCCTTGGACAATTGATTGGCTCAGGGTAACTAAGCAAACACCTGAGCCCACTCATGTGTGCATGTGTGTGGCCATCCCACTCTCCCTCCCCTCCATCTGCTTCTGCCCACTTTTTTTCAGTCTCAGAGTCCTGCTCCTTTGGCATGCTCCCTAGACTGAGATGACAACGTTCATTAACTTTATAGGGGGGTTTTTTGACAAATTACATTGCCATTAATGCAATGAGCTAAATTCAGTGAATGCCCAGGCAAACATATGGCAGCACAAAGCTAGAAAGGGAGGGGGAGAATTGGGAATCCCCATTTTGACAATAGTGAACTGTTAAAGAGGATCACTGTGTCCTGGAAGATACTATTTTTGATCTCTGGACTTTGCTTAGGGACAGAGCCTACTTGCCTACCCTGAACTGTCAGAAAAAAAAGAAAAAGAAAAAAAAAAAAAAGCAGTTTAAATCCTCTGGCTACTTACTCACAACATCCAGACAGCACTTCTATGCTGTACCAGCCCAGCTTTTACGTTGATGTATGATCAATAGGACTGAGAAAATAATCTGCCTCAATAACTTTTTTCCTTCAGCCAAGTTAATTTTCAGCGAGATCATCTCTGCTGTTCTGTTTGTAAAGAATGGCATAAATGGATGACAGAGAGGAACTGTTCTTGTGCTGTAGCAACATCAGCTTAAATGTACTCCAAACAACTCTTGTCTCTTCCAAACCCTGTATCACCCAGACAGCCTACAGCCACACCACCCTGAACATGGCCAATGTGGTCTCATGAAACTGTAAACTCAGAGAAGGACCATTTAAAAAATACCAAAAAAACCCAAAAAACCAAATCAATATACACGATCAAATCTTTTTTTTTTTTTGCAAACACCTTTAACCACAGTCAACTCAAGACCAAAGTCTATGCATGGAAGCCAGAGAATGATCCTGGCTTTCTAAGGACTAAGACTGTTAATCACATTAAGCCAAGAAACTACCAGTAGTATTTTTCACTCTTTGTTCAGCCTGTAGTGTTAAATACCAATGCCAAAAAAATTTTGTTTTCTTTTTCTTTTCAGTATGATGTAACAGCCAGCTCTAGAGGCAAGGATTTATCAAGAGCTCTTAAGCAGGGAGGTGGAGGACTTTTTTTTTTCCCCCTTTGTGAGAAATTCAGAACCTCCTCCATTTATTCAGGAAGATTCAAAAGTAAGGTAATAGCACAACACAATCAGGTGTCAGCTTCATACAGCTGATGACTGATTTTTCCACTCATACCATTTAAAATTGTGTTTAACATTTCTGTTACCAACCTACCAAAGTAACCACATTCTACAAGCAACCTGAATTTGTTAGGATTCTGGCTCTTCCCTGATTCATCTGAATACGTTGTGATGTAGTCCCCATGACATCTCTCACAGAGTGGAAAGACACAGGAAAAAGCACTGAGCAATCCTGGTATTTTTATAATCAACAGAAAACTTAGAGAGGAGGCTATATTTCTGTGCGTAGAGAAAGAAAGGAAAGAAGTGTTAAAACCAAAAAGCCAGCCCAAACTTGTCAAACTGTTTAACGGGAAAGAAACAAAAAGCCACATTAAGGTGAGTTTGATTTCTGTGCTGGTCACTTTTGAGAAGAAGTCAGTATTCTGTCTGCCCATGCTCCATATTGTATATGGTAACTTCTACTCTTAAGTGAACCAGGTTTTCTTCCCTTCCCTCAGTTTATAAAAAAAACAAACTCAATTTTTATAAAAAAGAAGTTGAATTGGGAAATGAAGCATTAAGGAACTCAGCAAAATACGCAAGAACTAGAAAGCAGTAATATTGCTTGAAAATTAGTTGAAAGCAAACAAACAAACAGAGGGTGTGAAATCGTGACGATTTTACTGTTTAGTGAACAACAGTAAAGAGTTTGTATTTGTGATCTCCTATCCTAATCGATCGCTGCGGAATCAAAGTTTTGTAGAGAGGAAAAGACAACAGAGGTAGTTAATTTTAAATGAGGCTATTATGGAGATATATATGTATAAATGAGGATACTTGCAGCCACAACTGCCCTCTCCAGTTGCTCAATAACCATCGTCTCTCCCTTTCAACTTTTGCTTGGAACATGAAATCTCATTTTTCTGGGTAAGTCTACAGCACCTGGACTGAGATGCTCAGACTGGCAGTGGCATGCCAACTTATGTAATGTAAGTTAACAAAGCACCGTCACACACACAAAAAGTCACAAGAGGACACTCAATGAATCATGTATTACTAATAGTCATTTAGAACCATCTGCAAAAGCACTGTCAGGAGAGATCTAGAAGTTGCATCTGAGGCTGAAAACAGGCAGACTGACTGACACAGGTATGGAGAGCCCTAGCTTCTCCACTGGTCCTCTGCACACACCTGCAGAACAGGATCTCACAATCTTAACTAAACAATGAAGACTTCTGGAATAGTCCAGGAGGAAATCTCAGTCAGTTATTCCGAACACTCAGTAGCAGGACCAGCTGCTTAAAGCCCTCAGGAAAAGCAAGAGGAGACTGTTCTTTTTTTAAAAAGGGGATGCAATAGGTCCTATCTTAGGCACATCCAGGAAACTCCCAAAGCAACAGAAAAGCCACTGAGAAAACCCTTAGACCAGAGGGATGATAAGAAGATCTATACAGAGCAAGCCATGCCACTTGGCTCATCTGGCAACAGCAGCTACCTCTGATGACAATAAGAAAGTTTATGTACTTGTTTTCCATTTCAAAAATGAGCGAGTTTTGTTTGTACTTCTCATGTTCATTGCCCCATGCAAGGGCTATGGGCGTGAGGGCTCTGCTCCTCAGGCACCCAGATGGAATGTGGAATTTGTTTATTTTTTCACCAGAAGTAAATATTAATTAATTGCTTCTACAAAAAAAGACCCACCCATTAAAAAAAAAAAAGCAAACAAAAAAACCCACAAAACCATTGAGAACTTTGATGATTTTTCCCTAAGAAGTACCACAGAATACAAAATAAGCAGCATTTCCATATGCAGGGATGACAAGAGTATATATATATTTTTATTTTTTTTTTTCAATAAAAGCTAGTTTCCTAAACTTCTTAACACCTCAGGAACCGGGGGAAAACATGTTTTGGAGGTAGGAGGCTCCCTGCCTGTGGAGGAGCGCTCCCCCCGGCAGGGGGGGAAAACCCTTCCCTTGGGCAGGAAATTACAGTAAAAATCACCCCCATTTCCTACAGCGACTTTCACGTTCACCGAAGTTTGAGACAAACGGGGCACAGGTATTATTACCCGTGCCATGACCGGGAAGGGTGGCCGTGTGTTCCCTAAACACACTGATTAGCAATACTAGGAAATTCTAACGTTAGGTGTGTGAGGGGAGGCAGCGATTTGGTTCTGCCGTTGAGAAGGACAGGCTCACAGAACCGTCTGCGTTGGGAGGGACCTTTAAGATCACAAAACCATTAACCATTTAGCGCTGCCAAACCCACCACCGTGCCTACCCGCCTTGTGAATACCTCCAGGGGTCGCGACTCTACCGCTTCCCTCGCCGGCCCGTTCCCTTCAGGGCGCCGCAGACGGGGGAAGGCGCCACGCACGGCTTCCCTCACCGCAGCCGGGAATGGCGGCGGACGGAGGGAATACCTCATCATTCCCAGGCCCGAACAGCGACAGCGAAGCCGCCATTCCGTAGCCCGGGACGACACAAGCCCACCCGGCCGCCTGAGGGGCGACGCTTTAGGCGCGCGCCCCGCGCAGCCGCCATTAGCGCCCCGCGCGCCGGCGGAGGGAGGCGGGAGACACAGGTTGAGGATCTGGGGGAGGGTCCCCGCCGCCGCTCCCCCCCCTCACATCTTATCCAGGAGGAGGGACGCGACGAGCGGGAGCCGCCCCAGCCAAGCCGGCAGGTTCATCGCTTCCCCTTCCCCGGCAGCTGAAGGGAAACTGAAAGGTGAGGGAAGCCTCCCCAGCCGCCCGGCCCGCTACGCTGTCAGGCGGTGGGTGGTACCCACCTCCCGCCCGGCCCCTCAGAGTCGTCTCCCCGCCCTCCCCGGCGGGTGTCGGGGTGCTGAGTAATGGTGGTTCTCTGGAAACTCCGGGCTTGCGGTAGGGGAGGGGGATTTCAGCCTTTGCGGCCGCCGTCGGTGCGTCGCGGTGCGTCGCGGCTGCCGGGGGGGGGCCCGCCGCGGGATGGGGGGGGCGGAGAGGGAGGGGGCGGTTTCTGGTCCCCACGGGGCGCCCCCTCCAGCAAGAGCCGCCGGTAGAAAACGTCGTGTTGTTCTTAGAGCGGGGAAGTTTTCAGCTTTGCTAATCGACAAAAGCTGAAATTAGATCGGTTTTACGTGCAGCAGGAGCCCCACGGGTTAAGGGGAGGACACCTTTCATCAGGGAATGTGCTGCCTCAGAAAATAATGGTCGTCTAAACCTTTTAGTCCCCGGAGCCTAATGTTTGACAGCGATGCTCCCCAAAATGCCCGCTGTTCTCTTCGGGGGACAGCTGGCAGTGGCTCCATTTGAGGGGTGGGCTTGAGGCTAATCCTGGCCATGCTCACTCCTGTCAGCCAAGGCTGGGCTGGCCTCTCTGGGGGTTAGCCTTCTGCCTGAACAATAGAAAAAAATAAAACTGAAACCTGCTAAGGGCTTCCTTTGACACCAGCTGCTTAGAAGGCTATTCACAAAACTAAAATAAAATTAAGTTCCCTTTCATGGGTAACTGGCCTCTTGACACTGCAGCTTTTTTGAGGAAGAAAGGGAAAATACCGCAACAGTTCGGGAAACATAAACACTCGGCAGCTATTGGAAACACTGCTACTGTGCCAAATAGTCCCTCGGCAGTGGGTTGCTGCAAGTGGATACCACAGCTGCCTTCACCTGCATCCCTCTCACAGTGTGTTATCCCGGCTGAGAAGAACCCAGCTGCTGGCAGATTCAGCTGCAGCATCAGAGCGTGCTCCATTCCCAGGAGCTTGGCTGACTGTCCCAGGGAGCACCTGCACGGCACTAGCGATGGATGGGGAGGCTTCTAGTGGAGGTTTATCCTTTGGCTGGCTCTCTCCCAGCACACTCAGCACGCACGCTAACTGCCAAGCAGCTGTGTCAGGCTGTGCACCACCACTCGGGGTCACCTCAGTTCTGCTCTTCCCTCAACAGTGCATGTAGCAGTTCAGGGGAAAAAAAAATAGAATTCACAACCATGGAGAGTATAACCTTACAAAAACAGCACTGAAGATGTTCCAACGCTGAGTGTGGTTTTTTTCTTTCCTTCTAGGAGTCGCTGTAAGCTCCCTTACCTCATCACTGCATGAGATAGAACAGTACTGCATCTTGGGCTGAGAAATGCTGTCTCGTTCAGTTCTTACAACAGCAGAATAACAATACTGATCCATCCTCCATAGCTATGTTGGAACAACATGGCACATAACTGGCTTTCAAATGGAGTCAGGCCCATCCCGTAAATTCCTTTTGCTTGGTGAAAGAAACCCACAACAAGCCTTTTTGTCCCTCTCTTCCCTTTCTGCCTCAGTTCTCAATCTCTGGCAAATATCAGAGGAAGCTCCCTGCCCTGTAAAGCCTCCAGGTCACACTGTTTACACCAGAAATGTAATATGGCCATCTTCCCTCCATATTCTGGAGCAGCTGTTCTTTGCTGCTGACTAGTCCTCTTGTGAAGTAAAATGTCCTCCCCAGATGTCAGAGATCTTGGATTGAACCTTGCTGCTGGGAGGGTGCCACCTCCCACTTTGCACACTACAACTTTCCTATAGATTATGAGATCTTCAGGGTTAGCAGAGAGAAATCTGAAGCAGGGACTGACACTTTCACTTAGAATATTTTAAGGTGGATGGAACCACAAGAAGGTCACCCACCTGCATGCAAGCAGGCCTAAGTTCTTCCTTCTGAGCTGCTCCATGTTGTAGAGAATGATTAGGGTAGGGCTTCATGGGGCAGAGAAAGTGATAGAGAAACATAATCCTGATGGCTCACCTAGGCTTCTTTATTTTGGGGACATGACAGGAATATATGGCAAGGATGCATTCTTCCTTCTTGTGCATACTTATATAGTCATACTAGGTAGTAGGTCCATAAAGAACTCATGAAAGACTTAAGAAAATGACTTTTTCCTCCTTTCCTGACTGAGTACCTAATATGACTTGCCCATATTTTCCTGTCATGTAGTCCAACTCCCCTGCTAAAGCAGGAACACCCAGAGCACATCATTCAGGACGGCATTCAGGCGGGTCTTGAAGATCTCCAGAGAAGGGAACTCCACAACCTCCCTGGGCGGCCTGTTCCAGAGCTCTGTCACCCTCACCATAAAGAAGTTCTTCCTCATATTTGAGTGGAACTTCTGATGTTCCAGCTTGAACCCATTGCCCCTTGTCCTATTGCTGGAAACCACTAAAAAGAGTCTGGCTCCATCATCCTTCAACCCACCCTTTAGATACTTATAAACATAGATGAGGTCTCCCCTCAGCCTTCGCTTGTCCAGGCTGAAGAGTCCCAGCTCCTTGAGCCTTTCCTCGTAAGGGAGGTGCTCCAATCCTTTAATCATCTTAGTTGCCCTATGCTGGACTCTCTCCAGTAGTTCCCTGTCTCTCTTGAACTGTGGAACCCAGAACTGGATGCAGTATTCCAGTTGTGGCCTCACCAGTGCAGAGTAGAGGGGGAGCATGACCTCCTTTGACTTACTGGCCACACTCTTCCTTATGCAGCCCAGGATTCCATTGGCACACTGCTGGCACATGGAAAGTGTGCTACCTATCAGGACTCCCAGATCCTTCTCCTCAGTAGTGCTTCCTGAAAGAGCCATCCCTAACCTGTATTGGATTGGTGCCTGAGGTTTTTCCTCCCCAGGTGCAGGACCTTATATTTGCTCTTGTTGAACCTCATTAGGTTCTTCTCTGCCCAGCTCTCCAGCCTGTTCAGGTCACCTTGGATGGCGGCACAGCCCTTCTAATTTGGTATCATCAGCAAACTTGCTGAGGATACACTCTGTCCCCTTGTCCAGCTCATTGATAAGTTGAACAGGACTGGACCGAATATTAACCCCTGAGGAACACCACTGGTCACAGGCCTCCAACTTGACCCCGCTCCATTAATTAGAACCTTCTGAGTCCTGTCACGCAACCAGGACTCAATCCACCTCACTGCCCCCTTATCTATCCCACACTTCCTTAATTTTCTAATTTAGAGGATGTTACAGAAGACAGTGTCAAAAGCCATGCTGAAGTCAAGGTAGATGATATCTGTTGCTCTCCTGTCATCTAACCAACCAGTTACAACATCATAGAAGGCTATCAGATTGGTCGAGCATGATTTATCCTTTGTAAATCTTTAATGTTTTCTTCCTACTATCTCATAGTTAGGACACTTCTGAACATCAGGCATTCCAATCACTTTTTGTTGCAGTAAGAACTGAACCCAGTTCTTCTGTCAATCCTGGGAATAATACATAGGAGCCTAGGTGCTTAACATAAAGCCATGGTTTCTATTCCACGGGCAAAGAGCAGCAAATACAGGAGCCATGATACCAAGCATTTGTGCAGTAGGGTGGAGATAGGCCTTAAAGTAGAGTGAGCTAAGCTCTGCGTGTATTTCATGCCCTCCCTCGAATGCAAAGACCACAGGGAGCGTTTTTAAATAGTCATAATTTGCTTAACTCACATTGGTTTCCCCCACAGTCCTGCACTGCTACCCTGATTGCACTGCTTCTGCTATCAATGAACAGTTTTCCAGTCTAAGTCAATTTTCCTTGATCAGATTTTCACTTGGCTACTGGGGTTTTGCAGCCTCTGCTAGCTGTTGCTTTGTGCGTGGGGAGATGACATTTTCAGCTGAGTTGGGCACTTGCAGCATTTTCCTGAATGTGCAGACAGTGTGATTTTTTTTTTCCATTTTTTATAATGAAAAGAATTTGTGCATTCTCATTCTCAAGTGCATCAGATTATGCTTCATGACCATACGCTGAAAGGAGCTGTTAAAAGAAATCTAATGTGGTTTGAAAGTCTTTGCAGCCATGTCCCTATTGCCATTATAATCACTCCCACTGGGAAATAAAATAAGTAGCACCTACATTGAGTTTCTGAACTACCAGAACCGTAATTGCTGAGTAATCAAGTTCACAAACAAACAAAAAAAAAGAAAACCTTTCATACTAAAATAGTTTTTCTGGTAAAAGCATTTAAGCACAGGAACTGAGTGGCTTTCACTGTTCGCGTGAAGGGCCCCCACAGTGTGCTGATAGAATAAAAAATGTCCTGGAATTACTAAATCTGAGACTACAGAAAAAAGAATGCTCAGGAAACAGAATTTTCAATTTCCTGAAGACATTGAGGTTTTTTATCATACCAGGATGTTGTTTAGCAAATACACAGAGCAGTGCAAAACAAAATTAAATCTGCACATCTTGGCCACAGGCTTGTTTTACTCTTAAGGCTGTAATACCAGTGTCTGCCTTATATTACATGGCATTTCAAAATTTCCATAGAACTTGGCAAAGAGAAACAGTTGCATCCTGCTAGAAAGAGTAGATCTTATTACCATAATCTAAAATAAAAAATGGAAAGAAGTGTTCGCTAATTTTCTTTAGGTCCTCCACTTTGTTTAAATCTAACAAATATGTCATTTTCACAGTTACTCTGGAAGCTTGTATAGAAATGTCACTGCCTATTGGTATGATTTCACAAGTTTATTTCCTTCTTTTTTGGTTGAGAGATTATCCAGATCAGTGGAATTTGTAAGTGTAATGAAGGAGGAGTGGGCTGGCCCGTTGCAGTCTACGGGTTTTTGTCGTTCAATCTGTGAATCAATGTGAGTCTAGTGCTAGGGTTGTCAAGATGAAAAGTGGTCTGGAAGCCAGGAGTTGCTTATTTGTATTGCAGCTTTCAATCTTGGAAAATCAATTGGATTGACAAACTCAGTCACATATTTGAAGAGACACTAAGAACCTGCTTCCTTGACAATCAGCCAGCTTGCTCATGGAGCCAAGTATTTTAGGATCAGAATGTATCTGTATATGTGTCTATGGGAGGATGAAAATGGGGCAGGTCCTCAGTAGCCCCCCAGGCAAGACAGCTGATGCTGCCTAAATTCCCTGTAAGAACAAGTGAAATTTCTCTCAGGAGTGACTTGGAAATAAAGAAGATCTTTTGACTAAAAAAGCCCCTAAGCCTTTGGCTGGAGCAAACAGGTAAGAAAATGACTGCTATTGCCAATAACTGTAAAGGAAAATTATGTCTGATGCTTTTGGAAAGGTATTTAGTCATCTTTCAGATCAGACTGAGGCAATTTCTGCGTTTTGTTATTCAAGTAAAGCAGCTGCAGAATAGTGCCTGGACAGGGAATGCTCCTTTGCTCTTTATACCCTTCTTACCATTCAAAGGCAAAGTTGCTTTGTTCCTCTGCAAGAAAGACCAACATACACCAGTGCAAATTAGGAAAGAGGTGCAGCCTTACCTGAAAGTCTAACGCATCCAGGGACAGGAGACCACCATCTCATGAATGTGCTGTGACAGTCTCCTAGTTACACATTTGGTTGTGTGCTTATGTTTCTCCATCTCCTTACACCAAAACAGTAAAGTTGTTCTATTCAAAGATCTGTTTGAACTACTTGCATGCTTCTGATACTGTTTCATGCTTTTATTTGCTGTAGTATCTGAAAGGCAGTCTCCAGAGAAAGAGTGTCCCCATCCTAAGAAATGTACGGTTGGAGCACATCACAGCAATATGGCCACTATATTTTTGCCTTTCCCCTCAGTTTCAGAAACGACCTGTTGCTTTGCTTTCTTTGGCAGTTACAGGAATCTGATCAAAAGCAGAAATAGAGGAAAGAGAAAGTAATGCAAGGATGGCATGAATTTTCCTGGTATGGACTTAACTGGGAAGCTTTGTGACAAATCAGTGTCCCCAGTCAGAATTTGGCAAATAGGTCTAGGTGGCAAGGATAAAGTACCATAACTCTGTCTCTTGCTGTGACTGTATCTGATTTCTGAAGTGAGAAGCAGGGAGTAAAAGGGTGTCAGCATCTTTTTTAACCAAAAAACCAGTGAAGCCCTCTGCTGACACAGACTTTGGCTAATGGTCAAACAAAATTAGAGGTGATTGCCTCTACCCTTTTTTCCCAAAACAGCACAGGCCGGTTGATCATTAACAGAGCCAGGCTGGTCGAGCAACCCACCACGGCTGTTTTTCCCTGGACAATCCTTGTACTTGTAGTGGACTAACAGGAAGATGATTGAAGATCCGAAGGGAAAGTTCGTCGTTGTTGTTGCTCTCCTCTTACTGCTCAGCTCAGCACAAGGAGGTAAGAAAGACAAGAATGCTTGGCAAGGAATTGAAGGTTTTACACAGAAAGAGCTGAAACAACCTGTGTGTTAAGAGGTCCTTGCTATAATCTAGTTAGATGCCAGGAGAAAGAGTAGTGCAAGAAGAGACCTTTCTTCTCCCATGCTTTGATTCAATCAGTTTCGGTGATTTAATTCCACTAACCTGATTTAAAAGAATGATCTGGGTTTACCCTGAAGGGTAAGGAAGCGGAAAAGGGACCACTTGACCTCTGCACTGGCATCTCCTGCTTTGAAAGCTTAGCAAGTATAATCTGTAGTAGCCAGGAGAACATAACCAGATGCCATGCTTCCACTTCTCTAATTGTACTGTCCATGAAAATTGCTTTTATGATGATCACTACAGCCCACCATGACCTGCAGCTTCATAGCAGTGCTGCAACTCTTGCCTTACCTTCACTCTCCTTCATCTTAACACTATTTCTGACATGGATCATGCTTGCACTGAACCTGTCCTTGCTATTTAAGCTGGCTCATAAGATGTGGTTTTTCTGAATTAATCTCAGAGAATGTCTTTCTCTGTTGCCTTCAGCACACATGAAGACCAAAATAAACAACAATAAGGGATAGTCACATCCCACAAGGGGGAATCTGAATGTCAAATCTCACTTCTTTGTGTTGACCCATAGACCACGTTCTGCCCAGCTAGTGTAAAGTATCTTCTATGGGAACAGCCAGCAGTTAGGAAGCCTGCTGGTGGGGTTTTTTTAAAATTTTTATTTTATTGTACATGCAGATTCAAGGCTGTTTCACTTCTTCCACCCCAGAAAAGGGAAGGTGCACGCATTGTTACTGTAGCAGGATGCAACTATGCTGGTTCATAAAGTAACACTTTTTAGGTCAGAAGGGATAAATTATTTGGCTTCCTGCTCTTCGCAGGTGGGTAAATTTCACCCCATTAGTCCTTCAGTAAACCCATCTTACCATCAACAAGCCTTCCAAAATAGCAGCCAGTCCTCTGAAATGACAAAAGATGGAGAATCCAGCTCTTCTGTGGGTAACCTAGCTATGCATACTGCTGGCCATACATACTGCTAAATTTCTATGCTTGCTTTCTAGCCTAAATTTGCTCAGTTTTTAACTAGTACATTCTTCTATTTATTTCTGGATTTTTGATACAATTGCCAATTAAATCTGGTACCTTCTACTAAGTGTAACAAAATTTGAATAAAAATACCCCCATTCAGTGGTGACTATCTGTTGACAACTATGTTTTAAAAGATCAAACAGCCAGCTCATAAATGTACTTAGTTGCTGGCTTGCGTGGCCCACTTGGAAAAAAAAAAAAAAAAACAAAACAAAACAAAAACAGAATGTCATTTGTGTCTCAGTAAAACAACCCTTCGAAGTAAAACCTACCATGATGTCCACGGTTATCTTCTCCAGCCAGCGCTGCAATTCCATCAAAGCACAGAAACAACTTTATCACACAGATAAAGTTTCCATACTAGGCTGATTTTAATGGCTTCTATCCTTTGAATCTTTATCAAAAGAACCTATCCTTTGAATCTTTATCAAAAGAATCAAAATGCTACCTTCATTTTCCTAATTAGAATAACCTTGGCTTTTGTTCCATTGCACAGATACAGACTAAAAATGCTACTGACTCCTTCTCATTGCAGGAAATACAGACAGAATCTCAGGGCATCGCTGTACTGACTTCCAGACAGCATATTTCCTACGGGGCAGTAAACTTAAAGTCCAATTTCTCCTGTTTACCTCCTCAAGCCCTAGTTGTGGGGAGCTGATTTTAACTGACAATGGCATCCAGAACTCCAGCTTCAACAGCAGCCTGGAAACCAAGATCATAATCCATGGCTTCAGGTGAGAGAAAGAAGAGCACTGTGACTATTTTCTGGCAAATTAAATACTGATGGGGCGTTTCCAAATACTGTGTGAGGCTGTCACAGAAACCCCCTGCTTGTGTAACCTTCTTTAGTCTCGCTAGCAGAGGTGCTACCTGCAAAACACCTGCTAAGAGGAGAATCTGAGAGACTGTTGATGTGGAAAATACTGCTGACAACTCTCATTGCAACACATCTTGAAGTCCTTTAGTTTGTGACCAGCTGCCTCTTTTGTGTGTATATTTTTTGGAGCCTTAAAAAGTTAGGAAATTAATTCTTTCTTTCCTTTTCTTTCCCTCTTTCTTTCTTTCCCTCTTTCTCTCTTTCCCCCTTTCCTTCCCTCTTTCTAATTCTCTTTCCTTCTGTTTCACCTTCTCTCTCCTCCTTCTTACCTTCTTTCAACCTTTTAATTTAAAATGTATTTTCTTCAAGATTCTTGTCCTTTTAAATTGTCTCATTGGAGCTCATGTTCTGGCTTATCAACAGGCTGGGATAGTCACATTATACTTCTATTCTTGAAATTGTAGGAATTTGAGCTGGCTTTTTTTAAGCTGTCAGCAGTCTGCAAGCTTGTTTTACTGTGCCATTTTTCAGCAAGGTGTGACCACGTAGCATTTGTTTTGATGTGTAAAAGCCTGAATTAAAAGTGCATAGAAGATTAGGTTGAAACCACAGAAGATGTTGCAGGGTATTTTCAGAAAACCAGCTGTTGCCCTCGTGACACAGCACATCTTCCACCAGCTGGCATTAGAGGAAGTGAGTATCACAGAATCATAGACTCATAGAATAGTTTGGGTTGGAAGGAACCTTTAAAGGTCACCTAGTACAACCTCCCCTGTAATGAGCAGTGACATCTTCAACCAGATCAGGTTGCTCAGAGCCCCTCCAACCTGACCTTGAATGTTTCCAGGGATGAGGCATCTCCTACCTCTTTGGGCAACCTGTTCCAGTGTTTCATCACCCTCATTGTAAATAATTTCTTCCTTATTCCTTAAATCTATCCTCTTTTAGTTTAAACCCATTACCCCTTGTCCTATTGCTACAGGCCCTACTTAAAAAGTCTGCTCCCATCTTTTTTATAAGCCCCTTCAAGTACTGAAAGGCTGCTATAAGGTGTCCATGGAGCCTTCTCTCCTCCAGGCTGAACAACCCCAAATCTCTCAGCCTGTCTTCATAGGAGAGGTGCTCCAGCCCTCTGATCATTTTTGTGGCCCTCCTGTAGACTCGCTCCAAAATGTCCATGTCCTTCCTGTGCTGAGACCCCCACAGCTGGTTGCAGTACTCCAGATGAAGTATTATCAAAGCAGGTAGAGGGCAGAATCACCTCCCTCAAACTGCTGCCCAGTTCCCTTCTGAATCTGCCCCTGGAAAGTGTTACTACAACACTGCAAAGAAATGCCAGGGCGTCTGGCACCAGAAAAAACTTTCAGCAACTGTCTGGCCACCTCCTCTGAGACATGTGAAACTCCAGCACCACTGAACAACACATTGGCACACGCCTTGCTTTGGAAGACACCTAACATACTTGTTTCTAATGACTCCACAGGGCTTTGGGTACCAAACCTTCCTGGGTTGAAGGGCTTGTCCATGCCATACTGCACACAACTCAAGTGAACGTGATTGCAGTAGACTGGGTTTATGGATCAACAGGAGCCTATCCCTCCGCAGTGGAAAACGTCACACAGTTGGCACTCTCCATCTCACAATTCATCAACAAGCTCCTGGTAAGGTACTGCACATTTCCAGTGTGGGGAGCGTGGCCAGAGAACATCATTTATGCAAACAATCCAGAGAGCTGATCCCAACCTGCTCTTACCTGGAGCTAGACAAACAGGCTTTTTTTTCCAGAGCAAGCACTGTGAAGCACTAAAAAATTTCTCCGTTTCTCGGTACAGGCTTGAGTATGCCACTGTTTTTCTTCTTTCTCTTGAGCTTTAACATTTTCTGGAAAAACAGCTGCCTCTCCAGCTTGGGACAAACCTGAAGGATGCCTTGGGTTTTCTCAGTTTTTCCGTGCTTCACTGGACGGTCATCACCTTCTGCCCAGAAATTTTGTCCAGGGAGCTGGAGGGGGTGGGATTTGTGGCTATTTTATATTTGCTTTGGACTTCAGGTATACGTCCCAATAGCTGGATATCCCCAATGTGTCCCAGTTTGTTCTGGCACAGCTGAACACTTACACAAAGAGGGTGATACACCTTTGTGTTAACCAGCTGTGCGTCAACTCTCTGTATAATGTTTGCACTGCAGACCCAGGTTGCACAGCATGGGTGTTCCTTGGTATGCACCATGTTCACACTCACATATTTCTATCCAGAAATACAGCAACCCTTGGAGCCTCTGTGTCATTAAAAGGATGAGGATGGGGTGTAGGGCAAGAAAACTGTCATCCCTCATTACTGATTAGGTCACACAGTGAACAAACGACTGAGCTGAACAGTGTCCCCACCACTCATTCCATGTCTGTGCTGAGCTCTAGCCCAGCTACTTAAGGACTTTTTCTGTCCAACCTTTCCTGTAACACTACACCACAGAAGACTATCTTCTCTTCTCATAAATCTCAGTACTGCTCCATGGCCTCATACATTTCAAAGTCAGATTTCCTTCATCTTGCCCCTACATTCTCATGCGCCATATGCTCACCCATCATGCATCATGCAGACTGACCTGCAGGCAGCCGAATTCCTGTGGATGGGGTCATCTCACATCAGGTCTAAGTGTCTGTGCTTTACCTGGCAGTTCAGCCCATGAATAAATCCTTAATCTCTGAAAATATAATTTTAAAATACTTATCGGGGTGTTGGTACAATGGTGGTATAAAAGTGGAAAAAAAATTTCCTCTGCTTTACTGAGAAGAAGACTATTCACATGGTGAACATTAGTCACTCAGCTGAGAGAGGAAAATTCAGTCTGAAGCAAGTTGTGGAAAGAAAAGCTATGGGCTATGTAGTTATGAATGGGAACATCTGACCAACCTGATAAGGGTTGGGTTTGCATCTATGGACCTGAAGAAAGACTCTGAAAAACAGAAAGGGCACTATCCATCATTCCTACAGCTATTTGGTTCTCTACCATACACCTCAAAAGCAATCTTATATTAGAAGAGTTACAGAGCTACTGTGTGGGCTGGGATACGGTATTGCAGCTTTCTGCTACAGAAACATTAATTTGTATTATCATCAATCTGCAGGCCCTGGGAGTTTCAGCAACATCCATCCACATCATTGGGGTAAGCCTCGGTGCACATGTTGGTGGCCTGGTGGGGCACTTCCATGGCGGTCAGCTGGGACGGATAACAGGTATCATAAAACTGAGTCTTAGGTCCTTCACTTTCTCTTCAAGGGACAAAATGAAAGAGCAAGGAAGGGTCTTTTAATTACATAAGGGCTCACTAGATCCAAGATTATAGGCTTCTTCCAGCCATCAGACCCCTCCTTACTACCAAAAGAATACATGTATTTGCAAAAGGGTCCTTCTGCCCCTGCACTACTTCTCAATTGGTGCCAGCTTAAAAGAATTTGAGGCATTGTGACTAAAGGAAACCTCCAACACCCACATGCTATAACTTCCACTTTATAGAATGTATATCTCTGTGGTTCTTAAAATTAAAGCCCACAATGCATTTTTTTTTTGTGGAGGAGCAACAACAGTGAGCTGCTCTGCAGGAAAATGTAAGCTGAGAGCCAAGGGGACAGGAAGATAGGCAGGGCACCTTTTACTGACAATGGTCACAGTCCTACCTGTATCTGGGCAAGAAGAGCAGAGCAGATCCAGTGACAGGAACCAGGGTCATCCACAGTCCAGTGATCACCAGACAAGTCTGTAGTGATAAGGCAAGCCCAAAGTTGATCCAAGAAGTCAAGTCAGCAAGATAAAAGCAGGACCAGCCAGACACAAGGCTGGGCATGGCATCCCTACAACATAGCTAAGGCAAGAACCTGAGCCAATATTAGTTCTCAGATGAGGCTTCTTGCTATTCTCTCCTACAAGTCAGCTGTTTCCACAGTAGACTGATCTAAGACCAGCCAGCTGTACCAAATCAGAGCTTATCTGGAAACCCAGGCATCTGGGTGTGAGGAAGAATTAGATCCAAGATACATCTGATCTCATCTCCTGCCTCCACACACACATGCATACATGCAGAGAGGAATGGTGTCCCAGAGCCATAATTTGCTGAAGTGTTTTCAGTCACAGATAAAGAGCTGTGGAGCAAAACCAGAGTGAGTCTTAGATCCCAGAGCACAACCTTTATTTTGATCATGTGACTTTCTTTAATTCATGCCTGTTCCTGTGGATACCTCCCTGTGCAGGAAAGTAAATGTTACAAGAACTGGATTGAATAGCCCATATTCAAAATTGCTGAAGAGCATTTTGTTTCAATACTTACAGAGGAAATGAAAAAGCCTGAAGGAATTCAGTTGCATACAGTATAGTTTCAGTTTCATCTGCTGAAGATGTACATCTCAATGGAGTTTATGCAGCTTGTGCTTGGAGGAGGTAGGCATAGAGAATAGAGGAAAGAAATACACTTGCCTCAGAGCTGTGCCAGAATTAATACCTTCAGATTAGGTATTTCTCCCCCCTCATGAAGAACTTTAAGCTATACCGAATAGCACTTTCCAGTATCTCCTAAAGTCTTTAACTAAAACTTGGTCTGTAGTAGTGGATAGAGAACTTTTCAGCTTTTTGTATGCATCAAGATTAAAGAACATGGAAGAAAAATTAAAGCAGTACATTCTTCTGACCACTTGTTGCATTATTAGCTTCTATTTATAGAAAGAATAGGAAAGATAGTATTTTTTTTTCCCTTTGCTCCCTTTTCCTCCTTCTCTCCCTCCTCACAAATGCAGAAACATCAGTTTGTATGTTGTTGATATTGCCTCCTCCATAGAAATTAATGGTACAGAGTCCAAGGCACTGAAACTGGCCAGCTCTGAGGCTAAGTGGCACGTGGAGCAGAGCTGCTTCTTAAACTACTGTTGGCTGGGGAGTGAAAAAATCTTGTGAGATTACTTTGCTATGAAAAGTAGACAGGATAAACCTCAGCCAGAACACAAAACCAAAAAATTAAAATTAAACCTGTTCCTTGGTATTGCCAAGGATAACTTTCTGTATTCCTTTGACTCTCCACAAGTTGGTCTAGGAGCAAGTTTCTGGCAAAAATGTAGATGGCTGCTTAAGGACTCGATTTTATTTGTAGGGAGAGGGTTCAGAAGCCTCTTTTTCTTAAGGATGTTTGATAGTATAAAACCTTTGCAATGCTTGGATTGGTTAATGCCTGTGATGCTGAATTTATCATCTAACTGATGATCTCCAATTATATTTCTCAGACTGTAGTGTTAATACTGATGACAGTACAATTCCCTAATTGAGTTATAAGTGTGATTCTCTTACACCAAATTCCAAAAGACACTCTGCAACCACTCTGTCAGAGCTATTTGAAGCTCAGTCATGGATTCACAACCTAAAAACTTCAGGTAAAAAACTGCTAAAGGAACAACGGAGAATGAGGTAAGGAAGCTGTAGTGGAAGTTAGCAGGGGCAGAAACCATTCTGGAGCATAATCAGTGTGACCTGGGAAAAATTTATCACTTTGCCTAGCAATTTTTTTAAAGTTTTGAATAAAATAACTGGTCCAGGAAAAAAAAAAAAAAAAAAAAGAGAGGGCTGTTGAGGTGCTTGATTTTGTTACAGGCCTGGATCCCGCAGGCCCTAAGTACACCAGAGCCAGCCTTGAGGAACGCCTGGATCCTGGAGATGCCCTCTTCGTGGAGGCCATTCATACTGATGCTGACAGTAAGCTGGCTTCCATCTTCTTCAGCCTGTGCTTCTCTTCCTCCTGCCATTGTTAGTGCTAAGAAGTTTGCAGGTCATTGTCCCTTTTTTCCAGATTACCATAAGTACAGACTTCAGAGGAAGTTTCTTGATTAGACAGGCTTTAATTCTGTGATTAATGATGAATTCATTGGCAGCATCTATACCCTAGAGCACAGACAGGTGGAGATTAGACAGAGGGCAATCTTCCAGCAACTATTTCTTACTTAACCTTGCTACAGCAGAGTGATCTTGTGCAGAACCAGCTGAGCATGGCTTTCACAATCGGGAAGGAATTTACATGTCCAGTCTCACTTTGTTTTCTCCCACCTGAGGTAAGAAAGGTGCCACTGCAATAGCTGGTGGAAAGTAACAGAGTTAAACCAACGGCTGGTGCAACAACAGAGTAACTTTTCTAAGTTTTTAGCATCCAGGGTCTAAATAGGCAGAACATGTGCTGAAGAATAATGTGGTGCCTTTGAGTCACACCTCTTGCCTGGAGAAAAACCTCTACCAACATAATTCTTAATCATGCCTCATAAACCCCTATTAAGGTTGTGATCAGTTTTGTTCTCCTTTATACAGAATCAAGAACCTGAGGCACAGAGGTGGTGATTAATTTCCCAGTCGTTTTTGATGGCAGGGCTTGGAGCTGTCCCTGCTCCATGCAACAAACTTGCACAATGCAGGTGTGTAGGAAATCTATCCTTGCTGTCTCCAGCACTGGAGCTAGGTCCTGCTCTACTAATGTTCAACCAATTATTGGGGTCTGTCAAGCAGCATGTAGGGTAAAGCCTAGAGAAGAAGCCAAGGGAATGAAGTGGCATTTCACCGCCTTTCAGATTTCGGGATCCGGATTCCTGTAGGCCACGTTGATTATTTCATCAATGGAGGCAAAGATCAGCCAGGATGCCCCCGATTCATCTCTTCAGGTGAGAGCACTCTGTGGCCAAGCAAAGAGCTTTCGAGGCCATTTAGCAGCCTGTGAAAATGCTGTTTGGCAATGAGTTACTGCTACAGTCAGGGCAGACATGTATTTATATATCTTTGTATTTGTAAATATAAAGATATATATCTTCATATTTGTAAAGACACGTGACAGCAGAGATTCATGGCCCATGCATTCTTTCAGCAGTACAACAAGCAGCTGAAATTAAAATCCCATACAGGTCAAGTGTCTTGGCAGTACCTCTGTTGACACTGTATCAGCCAAACCCCTAGCATCAGTGGAGTTTGTACTGGCAAAGGAAACATTTTTTGCTAGAAGGACTCTTAGGTACTACTAGCAAAAGTTTCTTTTTGTTTTCATGCTGCAACCTATGTCTATACTCGGCTTTTGTGATTACTGCCTTTTCCATCTAGAGAATAGGACTTTACACAGCAAATAGTGTGGATAAATACTCCACAGAGGAGTATGTTTGAGGGACACCTATGATACTTCAACTTCCCACAGCTGGGGTCCTAGTGCAGGTGAGAGTCAAAGCTATTATACACTCTTGCAGAGAGCTTGGGGCCGCATCAGCTGTATGCTGATGGAGACGTGGTAGCCTTGTAGTCCCCCTCTTCTGGGGCACTCTGTTAGTCTGGGAGATAAACTTCTAATCTCCTGCATAAATTCTCTTGAAGGGGATCTGGGCTTGTAGATGTGCTCTGCAAAATGTTACTAGTGGGAAGGAGATGGCTGCAGATCAGTGGGAGTGTTTCTTGACTCTCAGTTCCTTGGGAGCATGCAGAAAGACAGGAGCAAAGGGAAAGACTCACGACTGCTTTTCTCTGGGTGTATTTTTTCTTGCAGGCTATAAGTATCTGATCTGTGATCACATGAGGGCAGTACATCTCTATGTCAGTGCATTGAAACATTCCTGTCCATTTACGGCGTTCCCTTGTGCAAGTTATCAAGACTTTTTAAATGGACGTTGCCTGGACTGCGTTGACCCCTTCCTTTTCTCCTGTCCCAGAATAGGTACAGTACCAGCATGAGATCTTCCTGGGGCAAATGACAGTACATTCCTGATGGGTGTCAGTACAGAGCACAGTAGGCAGTTCAGATCAATCTGAGCAGGATTTGCTTTGGATTTCTTTGGGGATAGCAAGCAGCTGTTTCTTTTTTAGACTTCTATAGAGAAGCTCTAAAAGCTCATATATTTCCCAATGTAGAACAACAAAATCTGGAACATTTCTGACCCTTAAACATTTCTGACCCTTAAACATTTCACAGGGCCCAAAAATGAGTTGAAAAAGAGTCTCAAGAATCACCTGCATAACAATCAGCCAATTAGCTCAAAAAGCTTGTTTAGGGAAGTAGCTGGAAATTTTAGTCCAAACCTCAAGTCTCATTCATCTACAAACCACTCATTGTTGTGTCACCTCCTTCTCATAAATTACTACCATGGTCATCCCAAAGATTAAGTCCATGAACTTAACATTAGAAGGTAATAATTGGTCTTTTAGGCTTCTGAAAGTGGACTTGAGGAGAGGAAGTGTCCTCAGATGCTATTTGCAGTATGACACCAGAGGAATATGAGAGGCTTCTTTTGGTATAAGTGCTTTCAGATCAGCCACTCCTCCCCCATATCATCAAGCCACATTGCCAGCTAGTCAAGTTATGGTGGTCTTCTCACTTGACGAATAAGTTCAATTTCCCAGCACCTTGTGTTTGCAGTCATTTACATCTGCATGAAGTTCCCTGACTTGGTAGTCTTTAGTCTTGCTCATTTTGCACAGGTGCAACTGATGACAACAGAGGAATGAAACAAAGCCACTGAGAGGTACTCTGATGATGATTGCCTGGGATAGCTAAAATAGGTTTTCTGAGGGAATGTTAACCTGTCAAACAGGCACGACAAACTTGCTCTGATTTGCACTGGTATAAAGAAAGGGTCTGTCACCCGAGACTTGGAGTTGGGTGGTATGAGTGGAAGTGAATTGGGACCAATTATATTTCTGTTCTGGGTGAGTCATATCTTTCCCTGCGCTGTCTTTATTTCTTCCTGCAGGCCTGCAGGAGCAGGCTGGTGTCAACATGAAGACTCTGCCCAAGGAAGTGAAAGTTTACTTGATGACCAGTCCAGCAGCCCCATTCTGTGGTAAGTAGCATAAGAAAAGAAGAATAATAGAATGGTGTGGGTTGGAAGGATCCTTAAAGCTCATCTAGTTCCAACCACCCTGCCATGCTCAAGGACACTTCAGAAGAGTGTTGACCAAATACAGCAGATTCTGGGGAGAAGCTAGGTAGTTACAACCCACTATCCCCATCAGAATTAGATGCTGTGGCTTAGATGTCTGAGACACACAGCTGAAAAGCAATAACCCTGCACATCTCCCCCATAAAGCCCTTTCCAATAGGTTTATTAGTGTAGGCACAGCCCTGGATTAAGACAGCCACATGGCTTCAGGACTGAAGTCAAGGGTAATGAAAATGCCTGTCTGTTTAGACTGGACCATGCAGACCTGCCCACTGTGCCTCTCATACCACAGAGAAGAGTTTCTTTCTTATGTCTGTTTAATCTTCTTTCTGCTGGTGGGGCCAGGGAATGGGTATGAATCCAACTGATAGTACCTGCCCTCACTGCCACATACCTTGCCTCTTGCCCAGTCCATCACAGCCTGGTTGAGTTCCACTTGCAGAAGAAAAGAAACGTAGTCACCAGCATTGAGATCGCCTTCTTCAGCGACAGCACCGAGGACAAAGTGAAGATCACCATGTGAGTGATGGTAAACACTTCTGGCCTGTTTTATCCCAGCTCCATGCATAAAGATGTTTATATCAGTCCAGGAAAGGCACAAGATAACATATATATCCCCAAGTTCAGTCACTGTGTGATGAACCACAACCTCTCTTCTTGAGTACCTCCACATATACCTTAAATGCTCTCCATTACTTGGTAACCCTGGTAAAGTTAATCTCTTCCCTGAGTTCACAAAGCAGTAGATACACTCCAGAATCCCCAAATTTGCATATTTTTGTGTTGCTATGCAAGTTTCTATTCTATAACATACCCTTGCCTGGTGCCAATTCAAACCACAATCACTGTCAGATAGTTAATAGCTCTATTCTGCCAGACAGATGGCTACAGCAAGATCCCATCCACCAGAGGTTCCAGGCTGAGGGACTTGATGGCTTAGACATTTCTCTTGATGCCCAGTAGGAGCATCAAATTACAAAATTACAAAATTACAATTACAAAAAGGAGACATCTCTGCACAGTCAGAAACGTAGGTTGCTGCCACTGCAGTAATGCAACAAAGCACTCAAGGCTCCCATTGTAGGGAAAAGTCCAGGGGGCAAGGGACCAAGACAACATGTGTAGATAGACAGATCTGTCTTGAAAGCACCACCTTCCAAACCATACCTGAATTAAAGAACCAGACTCAGACTCCTGTTCCACAGCTCCTGTTGCCTCAGGGGGATCTCCCCACCACAGAGAAGTTCCCCAGAAGAAGTCTTTCTCTCTTCTTCCTACACCATCCTGTGCAATGCTGTGGGCTGGGAACCAGAATGCAGACATGCAGCTGGCACATGGTGCTGGATGCATCAGGAAGCAGGAAAACAGTCTGCTAAAGAGCCCCAGCCAGCTCTCTGAGACTCAGAGGGGTTCCAGTGCTGGCTCCCACACAGTCCTTGCTCAGCCAAAACACTGTGACCTGAATCTAATTGAAGCTGCTTCAGTCCTGGGCACCAAGAGGTAGAGGTGAGAACCAGGGAAATGGAAGCCACACTCCAGGGTTCTCTCCAGCATGGCATATCTGCTGGGTCACAGATTTCCAGCCAGGCACTGCAATTTGGAGTTCGTACTCCAGCCTGGTGGAGCTCAGTCTGTTCAACCTCCCAAAAAACCAAATCTACCTTTGCCAGAGATGTTGGAGGGAGGGAATAGTAACACCTAGGTCAAGTGTAGCACCTGTGCAGCACTTCTCCTGCAGGGTCGGACACAGGGTAGGTGTCCAGCAGGAGGCATCTGAGCACTGGAGGGAAAGGCTGCCAGGAGAAGAGAGACAGGCAGGCAATCCCTTTGAGGCTTTGCTGTACCCTCAAGTTTTAATGAGGCAGTAGAGTTTTAGTAGGGCAACCTACCCAGAGACAACCTTACCCTGGGAGAACAGCAGCTGTATTTCATTTAAGTGCCCTCCCAAGAAGCACAAGGCTAAACCAAAAAATTTGCTTACAGCAATAAACCTACAGATTTGAGTATAAAATTGAAGATATCCCTTTTAATTCACACTATAGCAAAGAGACTTCCCCGCTTTAGGCAACGCTCAGCCCTCCAGTGCAGTCAACTCAGGGTATCAAAGAGGCATATGGACATAGATTCCCACATTGCAGTTCAGACACTGAACGATCACTGACTTACTTCTGGTGATCTAACACACACGTCATCCTGCAGTTCTCCAGAAGGGCACAGGGACATGGGAGTACTCACCAGGTGACTCACCTGGTTGTGTCTTGCCTCCTGCTGCCCTTCACTTCTCCTCTCCCAAACATCAATTCCAGTCTCACTCCTCAGGATGCCATTACCCCACACATGCTCAGAGTACCTCAAGACACATGGCCACAAGCCCCACAGCTGCCATGGGGCTGACAGAGTAAGAAGCTTGTTACACAGCAAACTTCCATTGCCATTGCTTACACATCACATGACATACCCCACATCCAAGAAAACATATCTCCAAAGTCAGCTAGATTCCTACATTCATGCTAGACCAAATGCAACTCCCAAGAATTACTTTCTTTACCCTGCCTAGCTTACTGTGTTCCTCTGTCTTAGATCCTTCCCATGGACAATATGCAGTAGAGAGATGGTCTTCCCTCTATTTGTTTTCCACTCGCTATCATTATTCACTTTTGTAGCCACAATTTCATGATGCTTCATATTTTTGTCAGCTTCAATCCATACACAGTCAGACACATAAAAACTCCAGCACCTACCACCACATTCTAAGGGAGAGGACAGGATGTACTGGTTTGGGTTGGCCACTCTGGCCTAGGAGGACACTGAGTACAGCCATCAGCCCACTACCAGAAGCAACTTTGTGTAGCAGAATCGTAGCCTCTCCCTGACCTTTTGTTATCTCTCCCCTTTCCCTACTCTGATGTTTCTAATCAGGCAGTTACCCAGGTGCTTCTGGGATTGCACTGAGTCATTAACACACATGTTCTTCATAAGCACAAGGAAAAATTTATGATCTCCAAGCTCCTAGAGATGCCAAGTAGATCAGGTGTAAGAAGGTTCATTGGATGAATGCCACAGAAGGAAGGCAACCCACATATGTGAAATGGCTGGGAAGTACCACTTCATAGCACATCACCAACTGGGCTCTGATCATTAGCTTTTTACCCAGTCTCTGGTGTTTCTCAGTTCTTGTCACTTGGGTAAGAGCATAAGGACAAGCATGCATCCCTCTATCCAGGCATCCTACCTTCAACACGATCAAAAGCAAATACTAGAGAAGAGAACAAAAACAGTGTAAGCACGTAGCAGTATTTCCCCCAAATAGTTTCCTAGTGCCTAACTAATTAAATCTCAGGGACTTTCAGAGCCAAAGTTGAGATCTGTGTCCATATTAGTTGCTAATGCTTTTGCCTTCCATGGACTTGTCCAGTCTCTCTCTCATGACTTGTATGGTCATGTTAACTTTCTAGCATCCACAACATCCCATAGCAAAGATTTTAACAGCTTAATAGGAATGGTCCTCTGCGCAGTGTGCAATCCTTTTGAGCCTGCCACCTCTTAGCTTTCTTTGATGACCCCTAGTTCATGTACTGGAAGAAATGGAGGACAACCAATCCCTAGCTGTGCCATTCATCATTTCATAATTGTTGATCTTATCTACCACTTACTGCTCTGTAGCAATCTGGACAGTGTTTCAATCTATATGCAATAGCAAGAAAAGCTGTTGTTACTAAGTGATGGAAGGAAGGATATTTGTGCAGGAATATTTCTGCCTAAAGAGATAAAACATGGAGAGAGAGCCAGTAAGACTCTCATGCAATGTCTTGTTTTGACAGATGAGTCTTCTCACTCCATTATGTGAGGGCTTCACAATAATACCCTGGTTACTCCAGTGTTTTAAGACATCTGTATATGGCCTACATCTGCAGGTTGATTGAACGTTCTCCTTCACACCTCTCACCTTGTCTTGCAGACCTAAGCACCATGTGGTGGGCAAACGGCTTCTGGCCCACAGAGTGCCCCCCTGCCAGATAAACAGCGTGACACTGAAGTATCTCCCCAAGAATCAGTTTTGGAGGAAGGATGAACCATTCATTGTCGGCAAGTTCTGCACAGCCCCGCTGCCTCTTGATAGCAAGTAAGTCACAAGATAGATGCAGCCTGTGGTTTGAAACAATGCTTTCTCTCTCCCATTTAGATAAAAGTTAAAAGATGTCTCTCTCTCCCATCCCCTCTGTGTCCCTATGTAAAATATTTTCTACCTGTGAGAGAGAAAAACTTCCAAGGTACTTTTCTAGGATCTTTCTAGGATTCTTCCTCCAGAATAAAAGTATTGTGCCATGGAAAGAAAATGGCTGTGACTCACATCACCTTGGAGATGCTTAAGTCAAAAACCATGGCAAAAGCTTGTATTAACTAGAATTGGGTTCCTTTTGCTCTTGCTTGATCTCTCCATCTTCCTCCTGCCTACACTGGGTCCCCATTTAAGACATGACAGATGCATATTTTTCAGGATGAGACAACAGAAGACCAGTAATACATTTCTGCTTCGTATACTGCACAGGTTTATAAAGCACTAAGGCTAAAGACAACCATTATGGCATTTTCTGGGCCAGGCACTGTAGCATACATGCCTTCAGCCATAATTACTTTATCCAGAGTAGAAGCAGCCAAGTCCTTCTCATCCCAAAACAGATAATGGTCTTCTCCATAATACCGTCTCCTTGCCAGGAGTTTTGCAGATCCAAAGTTCTTGCAGGTCGGGCAAAATAGCTCTGTCTATACCAAGACATTAAACTGTCCACATTGCTTTTGAGTTGGTTCTCAATGCTGGCTCCAGGCTGAAGCGAGCTTGCAGGTACTCCAAAGAGAGAAAAGCAGAAGCAGACTGCAGAGTGGGCTCACATTCAAATTCTGTTCTGTTGGGCAGTAAGGGGACTCGAGGACAAGGCGGTAAAAACAGAGCCAGCAGGCTCATTTAGGGAAATAAAGAGGCATTCCTGTGTAAATACCAGACACTCCCTTGAGCATCAGTACTATTCCTTACTAACACACTTTTCAGAGAAAAGTTGGGATGGATATGCAGATACGTGAATTTTTATCACTTATGAATGGGACAACATGGCACATTGCTTTAAAGGTGTACTAGCCTACACCCCTGCAAGCACCAGACCTGGTTGTGATGCTGGTGGAAAGCTGTAGAGCTTCCACAAACTGGGAGTGCTTAGAGTAGCAATGGTACTTCTAGGAGCAGGAGGTGGAAAGGTGAAGGCCACAACCCCATATGCACTCCTCCACCCAATTTGTCCCAGCCAGGGCACAGCACCCTGTTAATCATACCCCTGCAAAGCAGCACAAGGTCCATCTGCAGCTTGCTTGTCTCTGTGTTAGTATAGCAACCTCTGCCTGCCAATGCACAGCCTGACTTTCCTATGCTCTTCCCACAGCAGGACAATGTCATGCCTGCCCTGGAACCTCACCCTTCCTGACAATGCAGATGTCTCCTACGAGCTGCCCATTGCTTGTGCCTAGCACTGCCTTCAGAGCATGCAAGCATACCCAACACCCTAAAGGAGTCCTAAACCTATCACTGCTCTCTGCTCACAGACGATACTTTCACTCGAGATGATAAAACTCGATGGGTTATTTACTTCCTGCATGAGGGACAGGATGTGAAGGAAAAGAAGCCTGTGGCAGATCGGTGAGTACAAGGTTGAGTGCTTAAGGAAGACCTCTTCGCTAAAGGACTGGATTGGGACTTTTATCTCACGGGGTTCTGTACCCAGCTCTGAGAATGAGATGGGCAAGTCTTTTAATTTCAAGGTTTGGATCTGTATGAAAGAAGGAGGAGATAATATCACTCTTCCTACAACAGGAATATTGGGATGATTCATTTGTGTTTTATATTAAAATGTCCCAAGATCATCATATTAAAGGTGAGAGGTATTATTTTTCCTCAGCAAGGGGGATTCAGGTTTGGCATGGGAAGGAGTCATTCTTAGCCAGCACTCCAGTGGGAAACTCACTAATTCCATCTACAAGACAGTTTCAGAGTGAGACCCTATTGATTTCACGTTAGCGCTGCTAGGTAATCAATGTGTGCTAGATAATTAATGTCTGTCCTGGGACAGGCCTTCTGGCTGTTGCCTTGTCCTCTTTGAGGCTCCCATGAAGCGAGACATACACCAGAAGCACAGCAGTGCTCTTGCATTCCATTTTGCACTGCTTTGAACAACTCCCCCAAATAGAAGGTAATAGGAAGGAAAATGAAGCATCAATGTCACAGGGTCACCTAACGCAAACTAGTCCCGGGAACTTCAGCACAGCCTTTCAGACCTGAAAAAGCAACTGAGCTTTGGAAAGAATTCGTGAAAGATTACAATATGAGAGACATGTACATAGAAACAGCCCTCACCCATCCTCACCTTTCCCAACATCTCGATGCGTATGCAAATGAAAGAGGAGAAAGTCCTACATCACTTCTGCCCACAAACCACATCTTCTGTAGACCATTTCCTCTGTTTCCCTGGATTGTCTTCACTGGATGATGAAGTACACCAGGAAGACCATGTCAGGTGAGAGGTACATGCTAAAGGCATTTCTGCCATGAGGAAGCCTCAGTCTTTTGCATGAACTGTCACTACTGCTCCACTAGACGGTGTCACTGCAGAGTTAGGTCCTGCTTTCAGCTCACATCTAAACTTTTGGGCCCTGCCATATGACTGTTTGGAAGGCCAGCTAACAAACACCATCTCCAGCATACTCTCAGGAGAGGGCTAGAACTGGGCTCTGACAAGAGAGAGATCAATGGTGCCATGACTGATGAGCTTCCAGGGAGCTTCCTGCTGGAGACTGGAATATAACCCCAGATGGCATCTATGAAGTGTGGTGTGTAATTCAGCCCAACCCAGTCCCCTACTTCAGGGAGGTGTATAAAGCACCACAACAGACCCAGTTTCATTTCAATTCCTTTGCAGAAGGGACCCCAGCAGCTCTTGTGTTAAATTTGCTGGAGACATTTCCTAGCTGTGAAGGGCAATGAGAACAGGCTGAACCAAGAATGCAGAAACGGAGCAGGTGACAACCATTAGCAGGATGGTCCCCAGGCCTGGGGCACCACATTCTCCTGTTCTGGGGTAACAGGAAAGGTGAGCAGCACAAGGAGTGGTGTACTCCATGGATCCCATAGAGCCACCACTTCAGAGGCCTCTCCAGACCTCAGCAAGTGTCAGATCCCAAGGACACAGATCTCAACTAGTTGGCCACAGCCCCTGTGTGAGTAACACAAGGCCTCCTGCAGCCTAGGGCTGACACAGAGCCAGCCCCACACACAGGATGGCCATGACCCTGTGTGTCTGTGCCAAGAGGCACTGAAGAACACCCTGCTCTGTGTATGCTAATGGAAAGACCAATGCTCCTTCCCTGTATATCTGCTCTGGAGAGGCTCCTACCTTCACCTCACAATTTGGTTGCACAAGGCTCTGTGGGATAAAGGATTCTTCTGCTGGTACTGCAATCTCCAGTTCCCTGACAGAGGAATTAGCTGAGGAAGCTCATCAACCAAAGCCTGTTGCAGCTGAATTTGGAAGAGGCCTTCCATCTCCACAATACTTTAAGATATTGCACTTCTTCCTACCCATGGCTGCTCTCCCCAGAAATGTTTTGTACTCACTCATTTCTTCACTTGGTGTGTGCACCCTGAGATCATCTCCCATTGAGCACCAAAAAAAAACCCCCAAAACGTTCAGACTCTCCTTGCCTATGCCTGCCCCCAATCCCAATTCCTCCCCTTTCTTATTCCAAATGAATCAACTCAAACAACCGACCTTTCACCAGAAGTTGGTAGCTTCTCTAAGAAGTCGTGCTTGTCATAAATGAGAAATCATAACCCCTGGAAAAGTAATTTCTAGTCTTACTTAGAGTGGATGCCCAGTGAGATGCATGATATCAAATTTCCATATCAAGCTCTCCATTACAAGCCCATTACCAAAGCTGTCAGGGAGCCCATTTTCCCCTGTCCTTTCCCCTCATGCCTTTAGATCACCCTCGAGTCTTTCAGACAGTGTTATCTCCCTCTCCAAATCCTCAAACACCAGTAGTTTCGTCTCTGACTTTAATGAGAATTATTAAATCAAAGGGAGAACACAGATTCTGCGAGCAGGCTGGTATCACTTGCAGTGATATTGGTGTGCCTTGATATCAGAGCTGCCCATACAACTCAGAGAGGCAGGAGTAGAAAACAAACTGGGAAAGTCCACTAGGAGAGGCAGCTCTGGTGAACAACTGTGGGGTAGGAGGTGCTGGAGTGCCACACTGCAGTCTCACGCGTGTGCTTCACGTGCTCCCGAGTGGACATGTCTGCAGGCAGACATCTCAGTGCTTGCTAAAGAGTGTCTCTTTGGCCAGAAACCTGTGTGAGCATACGCTCCCTTGGAGGGGCTTTGGGATCCAGACAGCATGTTGTTCCCTAGAGTTCGGGGGTCTGAGTAGGAGCTAGAGGGGCTCGTCCTTTGCAGAGAGAGTGGGGAGAACTCCAGACGTTTCCAGAGGCTGCAGATGGAAAACAGTGGAGGAGGGAGGAAAAGGAAAGAGAGAAAGAAAGAGAGGACCATTATTATCACAGGAATAATTCTTATTTCCAAACTCTTCCAAGACACAAACCTCATGGAGGCCACCATTACTGTCCTTCCCCCCTCCTAAATTAGCACACATAATGAAGACAAATTAAAAAATGAACTTAACCACCCATCCTGAGACAGCAAAAACAAACCCCTCCGAATCACCTTCTGTGATATCGGAGAAACAAAACCCACAGCTCCTTTGATTTTGCTCTCAAAGCAGGCGTAAAACAATGCCTGCTAACTTAGATACCAAACTACAGACCATCAAGCACCCATCCATCCATCCATCCACATCACCCCCCCAAGAGAAAGCCAGCCCCAAGACGTAACTGTAAAAAACTAGGTAGCAACAGCAGCACACCTTGCAAGCACTTGGTAGCAACCAACTAGAGCAAATGTGGCATGAAAAGGGAAAAAGCAGGTGAATTTCAGTTGATTGCATTTTCATGCAAGGAATGAAGCTTAGTTTGCTATGGAGCACTGAGCTATATGGCAGCACACCGCCAAAGCAAGTTTTGAACACAACCTTTGAACCTGCCTCTTTTAAACAGGCAGCATGTGTGTTATTGAAATATCTCTCCTCCTCAGAAAAAGAAACTCTTTCAAGGAAGTAGATGATAGTAATAGTAGGCCATTATGCGTCCCAGGAATGTTTTGTTCTTCATGATCTTCACAGTACTCTGGGCCTTCAAGATTTGCCCTCCTTCACTGTGGCATAGCAAGGTGGCTGATGCAGCACAGAAAATAAAATGGAGTGATCCATAGAAGAACATCAATATGGGGAATTTAGAGAGCTGGAAAGTGATTACCTAGGTTGGAAGCTGATGGGAAAGCAGAGGAGAGCACAGACTAATACTGGCCTCTGAAACATTTGGGCCTTTATCACAGGTCTCTACTGCAAGTATCAACTTGATACTGCCTCATTTACAATATCTAGAAAGACAAAAGCTTCCAGCATCTAACATGTTTTAAAAGGACTGTGTGAAAGAAAAAAAAAACAGCTTTGGGCTATGTTTTACAAGCTTTCCCCAACACACACACCTTGCAAGCACGTTCACAGTATTGACTCATAGCCACATATAGGTGGAAGCAATTAAAAAACCACTACAGCATTCCTTGTCTCCTTCCTTTTTTAATTGTATTTGAAATTCTGATTTATCAACGAGGAGAATTCTGCCAATGACCTGAGACTGGATATTCTTCTGCTGAAAAGACAAAATGCAAGCAAAGCACAAAGTGACTTCACCCCATGGATAGCACTAACGACATTCATTTTTGATTGCATGTATTCAACAGAAATGCCTGACACTTGGGAGGACGGCTGTCTCATAAGTGATTCAGTATTCCTGCCTCTCAAATTAAAGACTGAAAAAGCTGCTAATTTGTACCTCCAGCAATCTACCAGCAAAACCAGAGACTTCTGAAAAAACATTCCTAGGACTTCTAAGCTAGAAAACAAATGAGGAATTTCTTTTTCTCTCTCTGCCTCTTTTTATTTAGTTAAACTAAGCAAAACTCTTGCTGACTTCTTATCAACAAAAAAACAGATACACTTGTTCCCTTCCTGGCTAGTTTCTTCATATCCCAGATTTTAAGTGTGGTGGCATGGAAGCAGGACAGGAACAGGCACATGACTCAACTCAAAGCAGAACTGTACAAACCAGGAAGATCTTCCAGTTCCACTGTTTTCAAACACTAAGAGCAGCAACTGTGTGAAAGAGCAAAAAAAGGCCTCTTCCAGCTTTTTACTACAAATAGTAAGTGCTGTCTGACCCAGGCCTTATGCCAGGAGTCAGAGTGTCCTGCTTTATGCTCCCTGTCAGTGAGTCCACAACCTGAGCAGCTGCAGCCCAACAAACAGTAGACCCAAGCAGGTGCAGGGAAGACCAGGGTGTGATAGCACACCATGTTCAAAGATGCCTGTTGGAAGACTGTCTATCTCCCCAGCTGCTGCCCAGCCCTGCAACTTTCTCCCTGGCACACAGACCCAACTGGGACGCACGCAGTGGTTGCTTCTAGGACAGAAATCCCAATCCCAGGTAGCTGGATGCCGGAAAGTAGCTACTGTGGAGCAGCTGCAGGAATGCACATGTTGGGGTCTGCAGCTGCCACGCAACAGCAAGTGGTGCAGCAGCTGGCCAAAAAATAATTCAGTGTGGACTTTATCTCTTGGACATCTGAATCTGAATTTCAAGCATAAGTCACCCTCCTGTCTATTTCTGTTCACCTGTGTTGCTCCTCTACCCCAACATCCACCAGGCCCAGGAATTTTTCCCTTGCAGATTTACAACTTGGCCTTTTGGAAATGAGGATTTCATTCCCACTCACCAGAAAGCAGAGTTTGGGGTGTGTTAAAATAATGTTTAGCCTGTCAGTTCATCCATGGTGATTGGAGACAAGAGCTGCACCACACAGAACAGTCTTTTCAGTACCTTACTGATGTGGCTGAGCCAAAGCTCAGCAGAAACAAGATGGACAGATAGAGTGCTAGGATGAGCTGCAGTGGGCAGGGGGAGGAAGGATTCTGAACTGAGCATTTACAGGGTGTACAGCAACTCCCAGATATCAATCCACTGTAAACCCTGGAGCTGTTTTTGACCTCTCTCAGCCTCTCCTTTGTTATCTGCTCTCTCATCACCTGCAGACATCTCCCTCAGCTTAATGACGGAATATCTCCAGGCACAGCTCTACCTCATGGTGAGACAGATTGAGCCCTGAGGGGTCTCTGCAGGCACTACTGTACCACTGACCAGCCTGGATGCTGTTTCAGTTTCTCTGCCTATCCTGAGGGATGGAAAGAGGACAGGGCAGGGAAGAGCTTCCTACAGTTGAGTTACCATCCCTTCCTCCCCGCCACGCAACTGGTGCCTGGAGTGAAGCCTTTATGCTGCTGCTTTTCCTTAAGAAAATCACACAGCTGGAGCCTATCTCCTTGGATTCCTTGGGGCAACAGGCAAAAAAATGCTGCGGAGTAGCAAACCCACGGCAAACGAGGGCGAGAGGCTGGGGGCCACCACTCTGCCCAGGCAGTTGCATCGCGGGAAGGACTTGCTTCCACAAGCAGGGTACTTACGCGGGGGTCCCACACAGGGTGAGGCGTGCCCGTGCCAGGAGTGCCCTCACTTCATATACTCCCCTTCGCTCACATAGTCCATAAAAGACCCCGGCAACTCAGCAAAATCTTCCACGACAAGACTGGTGGAGTCCTCACCCAGCACATCACTGTCGGGCCGAGATGCCCGGGGGCGTGGAGCCGGCGGAGGCGGTGGAGGTGGTGGCTGTGGAGGGGGCTCAGAAGCATCAGCCTGGCCAGAGGCAGGCGGTGGCTCCTCGCAGTCCTCTGACTCCCCCTCGGAGGAGGCTGGCCCGAGGACGTGGTAGAGGCTGGGCAAGCGGATGTCAAAGCGAAGGCCAAACTTGGCGAAGAGCTTCTCATTGAGGGAGTAGAGCTTCTCTGAGATGTCGTAGCCCAGGTAGGAGGAGAAGAGCCGGGCAATGTAGCGGTCCTTCCTCAGGAGGAGATAAAGCTTCTTCCTTGGCCAGGTGATGAAGCTGCAGTCAGTCTCAGCTGTCAGTGTGACCTGTTGGGCAGGGAGGAAAGAGAGTAAGCCCTACAACTCAGGTAGGGATCACCCACTTTGGGGCTGCATGCTTCTCTCCAGTGAAGGCCCACAGCCCTTTTGACATCTGCTCTCTTTGGAGCTGGCAGGGCTGGAGAACCAGATCACCCAAGCTGAACGATCAGATAAATCCTTACCCACCTCTGCTTCCTCTCCCCAAGGAGATGGAGACCATGTGTTCCTATGCAACTAACAGCATGCCCTTGCTTAATCTGTCCACATAATTAGCTACATTTCAGCTTATTGCTTTCAGATGATGCTCCCTGTTGACACCTGAGTGACATAACTGAAATGGGCAGCATGGCATGGATAGCCTTATCTCTCTACATAAATAATACAGAGGGAGATGTTTCTTTGTGACCAGCTGGCCCAAGTCACCAGTGGCTAGCCCTGCAGCAGGTTGCCTCGCTGTTCTGCCACTGGGTCACACACTGCCTGCTCCAAGAGTCCCTGGATAAGGGAAGGGCCACCTGGAATGCTTGCCTGGTCATCATCTGCAGGAGGGACATCCCTTCTTATCTGCTCTGCCAGGTGCTGCAGGGCTGGATGGCCTTGGAGGGTGCACGGCATAGCTCAGTGACAAAGGAAATAAAAGGGGTTTTCTGTGTTTGTGTGTAGGTAGGGAATTTACTCAAGGTTTTATTAGTTTGATTTTAGAGAACCTTTTGTTTTCCTTTGGATTTTGCTAATGCGAACAGAGACATTTTTCCACCTAGCTGTAAGACCAGACTATTAATAAAAAAAAATCATAAAATACATTAATGTATATTGTAATATTTAAATCTAATAATAATAATAATTAAAAAGGTAAGAAACACAGGAAGGATCAAACTGCTTTGGGCCAAAGAAGAACATCCAAGTGTAATAAAGACGTCGGTATGAGAACAAGTGCCAGAGCCAAAATATCCTGGGGGCTCCCTTTCATTTTATATCCAGGGGTCTCCTTGGCCAGCCACCATGGCAGAGGGCCACTGGGAAGCTGAACACAGCTTGGCTCCATGTGTGTGTCCTTGGGTTTGATATTTAATGCCACTGCCATGCAAGCAGCTGCCTTATGAAAGAAATGTAACAGATAAAACCTGAGAACTTTCCCAGGCTGAGGTTAGTGAGAGGAAGGGTCACACAGAAGCTAAACTGAACAGAATTTCATTTTCTTAACCAATTTCTGGCACGGCAATCAAAACCCTCTACTTCTCATGGAGGATTAAGTGACATGTAATAAGAAAACCTGCCTCCTAACCAAAGCAGCAGCATTTCAGGCATGAATCCCCTTGACACAAGTGCTCCGGCATCAGCAGAGCCCATAATTCAGCCTTCTGGGAAAAAGTGCCAGCCCTGAAACCCAACTCCTTCAGGGACTGGGAGCCAGCAGTCTATGGGGAGAAGACACAACCAAAGCAGAAAGCTCAAGGAAAACAGCTCTCTTTGTAGACTGAGTTATGCTTCTGCCATTTTTCAGTGGGCACAGGATTGCTTGATACAGATAACTGCAGGGAAAACTTGGGTAAGGAAAACCTTCCATGCCCTCCTCCAGCAAAGTCTCAGAATCAAATGTGCACTTTTTTAACCAAATGACTGTGATGATGGGAATAAGGTTGAGATATGCCACAGAGTTCTAATAACTGCTCAATTAAAAGGGACTGGTGAGTTAAACAGCTACCAAAAGCAGCACATTACCATGGCTAAGCACGGCCATCAAGAATAATGTCCTGCTAGGAACAGCACTGGCAAGGCAATACCTGCAGTACTGTGTCCAGTTTGGGGCACCTCAATACAAGAGAGACATCAAGGTGCTGAAGTGGGTGCAGAGGAGGGCAATGAAGCTGGTGAAGGGCCTGGAGTACAAATTGTATTAAGAGTGATTGAAGGAGCTGTGGCTGTTTAGTTTGAGGAAGAGGAGACTGAGAGGTGACCTCATCACTCTCTACAACTACTTGAAAGGACACTGTAGAGAGGTTGGTGCTGGTCTCTTCTCATAGGTAATTAGCAATAGAACAAGAGGAAATGGATTCAAGCTGCAATAGAGTAGGTTTATACTGGACATTAGGAAAAAATTCTTCACTGAAAGAGTGGTCAGACACGGGAATAGGCTGCCCAAGGGAGGTGGTTAAGTCACCATCCTTGGATGAGTTTAAGAGTCATTTAGATGTGGTGTTGGGGGATATGGTGTAGAGGAGAACTTTGTAGCATAGGGTAGATGATTGGACTCAATGATCCCAAGGGTCTTTTCCAACCTTGATGATGCTATGATTCTATGAACAAGGACCTGTGAAGCCTCACCTGCTGGATGCCGGTCTCATCTGCTACTTCTTCGTGCTCCTCAGAAAGTGGACGTGAGGTTTAGGATTTTCCAGCCTCTGGCTGCAGCCTTTCCCCACCTAGGACTCTACCTCCCCACCCTGGTGCCTGGCACAGCTGACCTCCCTGAGTAGCCCTCTTGTAGAGCAGAAGCAGTGCCAGAAGTGTGGAGCTGGCAGGGCTGGTGCAGCTTGGCACCAGTTTGCTCACAAGCTATCTCATGCCCCACAGATAAAGACACTCAAGCGGCCTGGGAACATTCAGTTCCACAGAAATTAGTTCAGAAAATTAAGAAGACATCTTTGCAGGTTGCATGCCATCCAGTTGGCCATTTCGCTGCCAGGAGTACCAAGCTGCCATTGTTCTTCCTGCTCAACCCTTAGGCAAATACAGACCAGGAGTTAGCAGCTATCTGCTACAACATTGAAGCCCTGAGATAACAGATACAACATGAGACACTCCCACCCCTAGCACAGCCATGCTGTGCCCCCTCTACCCCGTTATTTTGGCCCAACAGCTCTATTTCCACTCAGGAGCTGTACCCCCGTGACACAGTCACACAGTCAGCCATGTCCTCTTGCAAGACTGTAGTCACTGGTGATGGCACAGCTTTCAGGAGCAACTGCCATGACTTATTTCCACAGTACATGGGCCAAATTCAGACCTGAGGAAAGCAGATTCAGAGACCTGACCTGATTTAACCAAGTCTGAACGTGGCTGCCCTCATGAGAGAGCACCATCCTTACTTCATGACTGTCCCATGCTCCCAAGAGATTGGCAAAATCCCTCCTCATATGCCCAAACTGACTCTAGATTGACATCCTAACAGGGATCAGGCTGTTCTGGGATGTGAGTTAAAGGCAGAGAGATGTGGGCTTGAGTAATCTCCTCCAGAAGGAAAGCCAAACAAATACTGTGGAGTGTTGACAGCAAGAGCAAAAGCCTTTCAGTTGCTGCAAGTAAGAATTGGTGTGGCCTCTCAGCGAGGGATTCTTCTGCTGAGAAAGAACCATATTCGGGTGTGAATCATCCTTTCTGCTTCTCTACCCCAAACACATCACCATCAGGAACTTCTGTGAGGAATGGGATATTTATGGCTTTACATCACTGCCGCATATTGCCATGGCTGCCATCCTGATGCACCCTGCTAGCAGCGTGCAGGGCACAGGCATCCATACTGGTACTGGAGAACGCTGTAATGGCAGAGAGAGCCAGCAATCCCAGACCTCATCCCCCAGCAGCACGCTCCACCCTCCCTGCTATCAGCTGGTAGCAGGAGCACACACCGAGGTCTTCAAGGAAGGTAGAAAGAAAGAAGAGATAACACAGGTGACTGATCACACCATCCTGTGCTGGGCTAAACCACGAGGAAGGGGAGGAAAGCGTTCCCAGTTAGTTTTCGATGGTATTGTGAGCCCTCTCTCTCCATCCCCTTTCAGACACACAAGGATGGAAGCTGGGCTGCTGCTGGGCTACGCAGGGTTACCTGGAAAGTTCCTTCCTCAGAGGGTCGCAGAGACTCCCATTCTGGAGAGTCCAGGAACTGGTACGGAAAGACATAGTGAAGGAATTGTCCATCCTGGCTCACTCGGATCCTGCAGAGGGGAGAGGTGAGGTGCACAGGCTTAAGCCACAAAATAATCATCATATAGAATCATAGAATGGTTTGGATTGGAAGGGATGTTAGAGATAATCTTGTTCCAGCCCCCCTGCCATAGGCAGGGACACCTCCCACTACACCGAGTTATTCAAAGCCCCATCCAGCCTCTCAGTTCACTGTTGATTTCCAGTCAGCTGGGAGTGTTGCCTGGAAGGTTCAGGGATCACAAGGCAGGTTTCCTGATCCTGGCTCATTCTGCATTTCCAAGTGCCCTTTGTCTTGCTATTGTTCAGTTTGAGAGGGGGCACCATAATAGTAGCAATGCTCTGCTGGGTCAGCAAGGACCTCCCAAGGCAACAGAGTGGGTACCAGGAAATGTAAATCCTACCCCATCTCCACAGAGGATCCTATACCAGCCAAGACTCATACTTACCACTGCAAAAGAGACCACCCCCCCAGCACTGGCCTACTGACCATTGCAGCACTTCCATGCCCACAGAGCAGCACCAGATTATCCAGTGCAGGGCAAGACAGCTCAGACTCTTCCCCACTAACATTATATGCAGATGCAGTAAACTTCAGAGCAAGCTGCTCAGCACAGATATTAGGAAAGACACCTAATGGAAACACACATACCTAATTTCCTCCCAGTGCTTTGCCACTCAGCACTGGTCAGTGGTCCCAGGATGCTCTTAACACACCTTAGAAAAGGGACAAACACCAAAAAGAGGAAGGACAGCCCTTCTTCTTTACACACGCTCTTACCAGATGGGATGAACCTCCATCGAGCCCCCAGTGATGATGGATTTACCTTTCCAAAGGAAAATCCCATTTACAGATCTCCTTCGTTTCCCACTCTCACTTGACATTAGTGCAAGTGCCTGGCAGCAGCTGGGAAGCCACTACCATTACTATTTGTATGCATTTGGATTTTGTAAATCATTAAGAGATATTCACACAAAGGCACGCCACAGGGTCTCAGGTGAACAAATGCCAGTACTTCATTGCACAGTTCACTCACTAATCAAATCTCCAGTTCGACTATCTGGAGGTCCCTGAGGTATTCCTTGGTGGTCCAGAGGAAGGAACGTCATGAATGCATGACAGCACAGGGAAAGAAAGAGGCCTGATGAGGCAGAGTCCACTACAAAAGAGCACTCTCCCTTTTGATGAAATGACCCTCAGAGAAAAAATTGTCAGAGCCCTGAAGGTTGAGGTGTTGGGATCAGGAGTGGGATCTCTCCCTGAACGCTGGTGGCCAGTGGAAAGCAGGTGAACCGAGGACTTGGTCTACTCACCTCACGACCATTCATATCACAGAGGTCTGTGTGGCAGAGACCACAAGTCCAGACACCCTGCCTCCCTGCATTAAGAAATGCTCTCCCACGGCCAGTCTGCTCCCATCAGAAATAAGATCACTTGAAATTGATAATAAGAGGCAATGATAATGATAAAAAAATGATAAAACAATAATAAAGAGGTAAGGATTTCCCAGCACTATCACAGGCAAGGCTGAGCTGGATGCTTCACTGCACATAGCTTGATTCTGCAAATCGTTCCCTGAAATAGTCTAATTTAGAAAAACAAAAGAAGACAAAACCAATCCCCAAAAGCAAATTACCTTCCTCCCCAACAAACAGATGCATATCACAAAGCCCTTTCAGAGGAAGGAACCAATCATCACCCCACTTTCTAAGGAGGATGAACATACAAGAAGAAGCTGCAGCGCTTTGCTGGCAGACTCTGTTCAGAAACAGGAGAGCCTTTACCTGCCAGACAGCAGCAACGAGAGGCGGTCAATGGGCGTCTTGCCCTCCACGGCATAATTCTGGTCTCTGACGAGTGTCTGGACTTGCTCTTCACAGCACTTCACGATTTCTTTGTAGACTTCCAGGGGCACCTGCAAGGGCAGGTACATGGTCTTGTAGAGGAGGTCAAACTCTTCCGAGATGGTGTCTCTGCGGAGCTGGTAAGCCAGGTGAGCCAGCTGAAGCAAGCAGACGAGGACGAGCAGCATGTTCCAGACGAAGATATCAAGCCCGCAAGCGTTCAGCCAGCCCCACAGAGCATAGCAGAAGTAGCCTGGGGCCAGGAGGCCAAAGATATAGAGGGACCCAAAGATACCGCTTCCCCCCATGTAACCCAGGAGGACGATGCAGCTGGCCAGATGGTAGGCTGCTCCCTCCATCATGTCCTTCCAGTCATTGCACACCGGAGGCTGGAGAACAGCCTGGTCCCACGAGAGGCTGCTCGTGCTCATCCTTCCCCACTCCCCACCCTCCCCGGGTGTCCTGTGCTCAACACGAATTGTCATACACAAAGGGCGCTGCAGAGGTCTGGAACCAGAGCTGCTGGGTGGTTGTTCCTCCTCTTAGAGCGTCGGTCGGTCCCACCGTGGTGCGCTTCAGAGCGACATGCTTTTGTGCCCTAAAAAAATCCCCCAAAGGGTCCGTTTCTCCTCTTCGTGGCTCACCAACCGGCAGCTGGCTCCCTCCTTTGCCACACCGGTGAGAAGAGGAGCTGGCAAACACGAGGCCAAAAAAGCTCAGTCAGAGTAGAGGCCATGAGCTGGGAAACTTGCAGACGGGATGGAGATCTCGCTGCGCTGGCTTTCCCTCCAGCCCTGGAAATAGCGACTGCAAGGGAGCAGCGGAGGGAGCTGGTGTTGAATGTGGAATGTGTATCACTTGGCAGCGGAAAGGAGAGAGACCCCAAATGGATAACCATGTTTGGAATTGAAATCCAAGGAGCAAAAGCAGCGAGGAGAACAGAGAGCAGGCACGCACTCGCTACTTAACATAACTCAGGCGCCCAGATAAGCCCAGCACAGCACCAGGAGGGGAGAGGAGAGGGGAAAACAACCAGCTTATCGCAGCCAGCTCTGGCTGCACAGGGGGCTCCACACCGGGAGAGTGGCTTTCACCCAGTACAAAAAAGGAAAAAGATCACCCCCTTCTCCCCCTGTGGCTCGTAGCGACAGAAGGGACTTGGTAAAAAAAAAAAAAGAGAGGTGGGTTCTTGGGAAATGCTTTGCAGGCGCCGCAGCACAGCCTGCCCTCGCATCAGGCAGCTCCATCACGTGAGGCGTTTCAGACCAAGGGGCACGAGCTAAAGCTCTGCAGGGGCACAGGTTTGCGAGTGCAAGGGATAAAGCTAGAGTAAACGAGTCGCTGGGACCCAGCTACCGTCTATCGTGGAGACCATCCTGCATAAAAGTTTGGGAGCGTGACACATGGAAGCGTGTTTTGCAGGGAAATCCTAGTTGAGGAAGGATTCCCCCACCCCACAGATAACAGGCTCTACTGGAAAGCATCCTTGGGAAACACGATCTCACATTGTCTTTTTTTTTTTTTTTTTATAGCTATCTGGAACACCTCCCAGACCTTCATTTAGCATGAAGAGGAAAGCCAAACACTTTCCACTCGGGTAACCTGGGACACAGTCACAAGAGGGACTCTCCAAGTTCAGTCCTCTGTGGTCAGCTACAGAAAAGATGCAGAAACGCAACTTCTTCCCTGCTTCAAGTAACACACTATCAGTCACACCAGCAGGATCTGCCCTGCTGCCAGGAAGCAGCTACATTTCAGGCATTGACACAACCCGCACGGTCAGTCAACAGTATGAAGTCAGCCTGCATGGGTCAGTGGAGTAGAGATAGGGTTTCAAGGGTGGTCATGTTTCAGGCCAAGCTTGCAGCTGCCCTGCCTAACATGCCATTCCCCTTGGCACCATTCACTTAAAGACACACTAATTGGCTCTTCTACTAATAGCGCTCTGGAATAACGCTATCTACTGGGCGAGGCTGAAGCAATGCTTTATGGCAACCTAAAAGAATGCATCGTGGTGTTGGACAGTACAATCTGTCTCCACAGCGATGAGCCCACAGAGCTGTAGGACTCCTAGGAGCAGCAAGGGCTGTGCTGTTGTGGCAGGCTGCCCTGCAGGACAGAAACAAGACAAATTGAGCTTTGCACTGGGAGCAAGTACGATCCACTCAGAAAGATGCTCTCTGTTAAGGGTTAAGCGAAACAGGGAACCTTCTCTCCAGTGGTCCCTTATTAAAGTGAAGAAGTAAATCCTACTGACTGAAGGCTCCGCTGCAGGAAGTATGGGGAAATGAAGAACTTCATTTCTCTTGACCTTCGCTGCAAAGAGGGAAGGATGATCTTATAGCCCAAGCACTACAGTAAAAGTCTTAGGAGCCGAGTTCTGTTTTTCTGCACCACTGCTGTGTACTTGCCAGATGATCCCAACAACAACTCGTCTGCCTCTAGGTCTCTGCAAAAAAACCAACAGTATTGTAAGGAGCCTCTTTCCGAGACAGGCTGACATTTCATATAATGGGGAGTTGGGATATCAAGATTGGGAACCCTTACGAGAAAGATGCTTTACATAAGACCTGTGAGAGAAAACTGCACTGCTATGAATAGCAATGTAGAACCACATTACAGGAGGCATTTGGAGAAGCAGAATGAGAAGCACTGCCATTTCTCCTGCCTTTTTCTGTACCACCAAAAAACTTTTGCAGCAATGTCAAGGAAATTGACCCAGAAGTTATTAATTTCCCTCCTCACTTAGGTAAATTCCTGAGCTAGAAGATACCCTGGAACATAACGTTAATGACCTGTTAGGACAAAGAAGGTGCTTGCTCCACCATCTCCGAGAACACGGACAGTGGCACTGCTGCAGCCACCCCAGAGGCATAGGCTGGGGTCACAGGGCTGCTGGGGCCAGCAACGCAGATAAGGACAGCCCGTTGTGACTTCCCTGAGGAAGGCAGACAGGGAGCCTGTAATTCAATTTAAACATTCAATTTAAAACTGTTAGGAGAGGTCTAAAGCTGCTCCAGACAAGGTTTAAACCAGCAGTAACGGCTCCAAGCGCTCACTGGAAACTACACAACTTTCCTGCTGGGTGACATTGTAGAGAGAATGCTGTAGCTTTTAAAAAGGCAGATGTCTGAGCACACAGTAGAGATTAATTTAGGTGTTTTCAGGCACAGCTTTTGAAAAGGAATACTTGTGCAA
>BJBW01001551.1:73982-124734 GCA_004320125.1 Scolopax mira | reverse complement strand
GGAAGAGGGCATTACAACAAAACGACTGTGTGAAGAAGAAAAATAGGTCAAGCTTTTCAGCACTGAAATTAGCAATGCCTAAACAGACACTCTGCTGATTTCCCCACTTACCATTAACTCAACCTTGATATTCCACTCCATACAGCCTCGTGCGATGATGCAATCCAGGTGCAGCCTGCACCATGTCTGGCAAAGAAATCCTCTGTCCTTGAGAGCAGCCCTGTCCTGAGATTCCCAGTCACGGATCTCACAGCAACTACCCGACCTCAGCCACTCTACAGGTTCACTGCTGATCCCATAAGCTGAAAACTAGTCCTGTGTTGAGGACACCAAGACCTTAGTGGCCTAAAGTCAGAGGGCATAATCAAACATCTCCTTTTTGATTTATTACATAGTGCATCACTGACATTAGTCTGCAAAACTGATACTTACATACTAATAAACCCCGGAGCTCCAGAATATCCACTGGGTGTTTCAAGTTAGAGTCAAACTGCTAGGAGAGGTCTAAAGCTGCTCCAGACAAGCTAATGGTGACTCGCAAAGGGACAAGGATGGCACGTGCTGTATTTAGTTGAACGAGTGCTATATAGTTTAGTCAAGTTTCCAGCGTTTCATGCCCTCCCAGCTACACCAAACACCCTGTGCAGGGCAGGGTCTGTCACCAGTGCCAGTAGCCCCCACCCCCCTGAACCCACTCCGCAGGAATCCTGTAGTAACAAACGAAGCCTTGCAGCAGGAAAGGGGATTCCACTGCAAGGCTTTCCCATGGTTGCTTGAAGCACACAGCTGTCCTGTATCCTTTTTGTACCTGTTGCACACAGGTATCTCAGCATCCCACTCTTCATCTTCCTTCCAAAAACTTTTTAAAATATCTACCATGCTTTAATCTCTAGAGGTTCCATTTCTTAAGCTTCTAGGATTTTTAAATTTTCTTAACCTGATTTAAATAGCTCTCCATTCTTGTCCAGTGTCATCGCCTGCCCTGCTCTTAACCCTGTAGCACCATTTCCACAGTTTCACCCAGGCTGGACATGCTACCACGAAGCCAGTGCTCATCCACCTTCCAACGTTCTCTTCGGTTCAAGCCCATTCATTCAACAATAAATCACCTTATTCAGGTTTCTTACCTCAAGACAACAATGAAGGCCAAGAGAAGTTTCACCCAGGCTGAAGTTTCCACAGTTTCACCCAGGCTGGACATGCTACCACAAAGCCAGTGCTCGTCCACCTTCCAACGTTCTCTTCGGTTTCAAGCCCATTCATTCAACAATAAATCACCTTATTCAGGTTTCTTACCTCAAGACAATGAAGGCCAAGAGAAGCACTGGGTCCTGCTCCCCAGCCAGCTACAGAAGGCATTGAATGCTTTTTGCCAGAACTACAGCTGCTTCCCTTCCCTGAGGCTGGAAGCCAACAGGGGTTCAAGTCTTCCCTCGGGACAGGAGAGTAGACAGTCTCACAGAGCTAAGTCTAACAGCCCCGCTTGTTCCCTGCAAGCATTCTGGAGTGTTTCCTCAGAATCCAGCACTTTTGGGAAGTATTCCCAGAAGCAGAGTCTAACTTCTCCTCACGGAACTTGTGAGCCTCGGCAGAGACAGCACCAGGTGTCTCGTACTAAACGTTCAGAGCCTATTCGTTGCCAGCTCAGAACGTGCAAGGCCCAAGCAGGCAGAGAAATGATCGTGACAGCACCCATCCCTCCGACAGGAACAAAAATCAAGAGAAAAATCATGACAAAGCACAGATTTTGTATCTTCAGCTTCTGAGAAGAAAGCTCAGCAGGCAGAGAGGAAGTAATCAGTGACGCCATCGTAAGCAAAGTCAACGCACAGAAGGAGGAACTACATTAGGATTGCAGAGAGACACAGTGTGAAACCAAAAAGTCCCACACTTTTGTGTAACAAACTACCAACTGCACGGGTTTTTTTGCTCTAGATTGTAAGGAATTAGGACCACAACCACCCTGTCATTGTCATGCCACACAGGTGAGAAAAAAGCTGGAAGACAAGAGCCCATGCATGCCTAGCACAAGACCAACACAAGAAAAACTGGATATAAAAAACCACAACAACAACAAAAACACCAAAACAACAAAAACAAAAAAAGGCTTTTCTTTCAAGGAAGTGACCTGTGCAGTCCTCTGCTCCGCTTCCCTTGAAAAACTACTGGCTCAAGAATTCAAGTTTGATGTGGAAGGCACTGAATTCTTCCTTCTGAAGGACTGAGCTTGAATCCTAGGGTAAAGCTGTTAGAATTCTTCCAACTTTTTTTGAATGGAGGAAAGCAAATCCAGTTTTGACTCTTCAGGAAAGTTCGTTTCATAAGGCTGTGGTTGCCTCTGTACAAATACAGTTCCACCTCTCGTCACAGAGGGCACTACAAGCTTCAGCATGACTTTGCTGAAAGCAGTAACATGGGAGTGTTACCAGCACCATTTCTCAGTTTGCATCAGAGGTAAAACCCACCAAAGCCCCATCTGTTCAAAAACAACCCCAGAACAATCACTGTTCTCGTTCCAACAAATAAGCAGGCTGTTCTCATTCTCTCCATTCCTATAGCACGCTGTTTTGAACGAGGAGGGCATTGTCATTTTTTATAGAAAAGAAACAGAAGTCACGAACACTGGTCATTTTCAGACTTTTATTAGGAGGAAAAAATATATTTTCTATAGCAGCAGTCAGGAGCTAACAGTGGAAAAGTCACAGACATGATGCACAGTCTATCATTAGAGACTCTTGATAAATATAGATTCTTTGTTTGTATTTGTTCTTTGAAGTAACTTGCAGAAATAATTTACTTTGCAGCTTTCCAGAATACCAATCACACCACAGATCTCACCTAGAAGAGAGAGGAGAGACAGGTTCACAAAACATGAATTTCCACTGGATATTGAGGGACAGTTAACAATCGACAAAAAAATCCCAGCAACAAACCCACAGAAACCAACGGCCAGGCTGTCTTACCATTAGAAATCTAAGCTGAAGTTGAGATCTATTAAAAGACAAGAGAGGCAGAGCCATGCCAGAAGGCTTCACCGCCCTCCCAAGAGAAGCACTACTTACTCCAGTGGGTTATTTTGTCTTCCCTCTCATAAGAAGGCCCTTTTCCATCACTCTGAGCCTGCCACTGACACCAGCTGAGATGCCAGGGCACTTCAGAGACAGAGACTGCGCTGCTTTCCCGAAGGCTATACGTACCACATTCACAGTCCTGCTCGTCTCCCTCATATCTTGAAGCCCAGAGCTCTCATACACTCTTTGTGAGCTTCAATTAGGTGCCCGCAATGTTCTTCCCCCTTCTCAATGATGCTGCAAAACAAAGAGAATGCCAAGGTTCAACAACAAAACATTTCTTTACTGTCACTCAAAGCCATAGAACTGAGAAGCTGTTGGGGACAATCTGGAGGGTCTTAGGCTCCAGAGATCTTTTTGCCCATCCTGCTCAGGGTAGCACTGCTTTGGAAAGTACAACACTATCTCAAAAAAGATGATCAAGTCCAGGGCTGCGCACTTAAAATTCTGATGAAATTCTGGAACAGAATTTCCTATTAACAGGCCAGCGTCTATTCTGGGCAAGTCTAGACTGGGATTTGTTACACAATGCAAGGCTGTCACATCACTTCAAATACGCTGATCTCACCAGCAATCAGTTTCAAATCATTCCAGACAAAAGCAACAAAATTTCTAATAAAAGACCACCACCGGATGGGTTGACGGTAAATTAAGTTTTAATCTGGCTTCAGTTGGTATTTAGGGAACCCGAAGGAAAAAAACACCTGTCCAGCTATTCTTAAAAAATTGCTTTACCACGTGTGGTAACTTTTGGTGTTACTCATCTATCCAGGTGTCTAATACCTATTCAAATAGCAATAAAGAGCCCACCATTGTTGGTATGTCACATACACAAACAAAATACCTTATTTTCTTCATCCTTTAAGTTTTATTACAGTAAGTATGGACAGGTGTGCTGGCCACCCAGGGAACTCCAGACTTGCATCCTACCATCATTTTCTTAGGAGTCCTGGAATCTCCTTCACACTATCATGTAACACACACTCCTAGCTTTAGCAAAAATACAGTGTCCAGTACTATGTCACCTCTGAACAACATTTGTACCATTGTCAGACAAATAAAAGACAGTTTCGTTGCTGGACTAAAGTAATTTACTGTTATAAACACAGGAACTCTATTTTGGGGGTGCATTTCATGTAATTTGATAGGTCCTACGATAGTGACTAAGCCTGTAATTACAAATGCGGCTACACACATCACTGCCAAATTTTGCACCTCTGTGAGACATGTCATCCTCTGAGAATGAAAAAACAAAGTATTTTATTTAAAGGAGAACAGCATTTATAACCAATTAAACAAGAAAAATGTTACTACTACCTGATAGTCCTTATTGATTCAGGAAGTCAAGAGTAGATTTTTAAGCAGCATTAAGAGCTAATCCCTGAAACCTGTTTTAAACTAGGGGTATTAGATATTAATATTTTAAACTAGGGGTATTAAATACTAATACCCCTATTAGGGAGGGTAATACTAATACTAAAAACTCCCCAGGACCCCTAGGGAGCCTACAGGAGGGCTGGAGAGGGACTCTTTGTCAGGAAGTATAGTGACAAGACAAGGGGTAATGATTTTAAATTGGAAGAGGGGAGATTTAGATTAGATATTAGGAAGAAATTATTTACAGTGAGGGTGGTGAAGCACTGGAACAGGTTGCCCCGGGAAGTCCTTGGAAGTGTTCAAGGCCAGGCTGGATGGGGCTTCGAGCAACCTGCTCTAGTGGAGGTGTCCCTGGCCAGGGCAGGGGGTTGGAACTCGATGATCTCTAAGGTCCCTTCCAACCCAAACCATTCTATGATTCTATGACAATAGCTTCATTTCCAATTTAACCTTTTAAGACATTTTCTTCTCCTCATTGCTCTCCCACCCCTCTTGAATGTTCCAAACCCTCGATCCGGTCTGGGGAGGGCTCCCTAAACCACCCTGGCATGGGCAGAAACTTCTCGAAGGCAGCAAGGAGCGTGGCAGGGCGGGAACCCCACCGAGCCCGGCCGGAAGCAGGCGAAGGGCTGGTTAAAAGGCCCCAGCAACCTGACGACAGGCCCCGCCTGGGAAGGGGCACACCCGCCCCAGGGAGATCTCCAGAGGCCGCCCTCCCACACCCCCCGGGGCCCTCACCAGGCGTCCCGCGCTTTCTTGGTCTCGGGGCAGGCGCAGCAGGCCTTCAGCGGCTTCTTCTCGCCCTGCGCCACCTCCCCCGCGCCCTTGGCGTCACAGCTGGCGGCGGCCACGGTCGACATGGCGGGCCACTCCGCGGCAGCCGCGGCCTACGGAACAGAACGGGGTGCCCAAAGGCCGGTAACGGGCACCGCGGGCGGCCTTGAGGGCTCGGTGTGTTCCGGATCGCTGTCGCCGTCCCCGCCGGCGCTTCCCCTCCCGTCAGCGCTTGCGCGCCGGGGCCCGCGGCATGCTGGGAGATGTAGTTGGGAAGCCATCTTCCCGCCTCTTCCCGCGCCCGCTGCGCATGCGCGGCCCCGTCCCCTTCTCTCAGACGGCCGTCACCGCCATTATCCCGGCTCGGGAGCGGGGGGCGGTGTAACGGGCGGTGTCTCCACAGCCGGAGACCCACTTTGCAACGGACCATCAATCGACGTGTGGAAAGGGATGTTCTTCAGGAACGCTCGGCATTTAACGAGCCAGAAAGAAAACGGAAGGAGGAGAGGGCGGGTGAGAGGGAAATGGCGCCAGGAGCTATGGGGACCTGTGGCAGCGTAGCCAGAGCAGCGGCTGACAGGGAGGATCTCAGCTCTGCCAGCGCCAGGTTCCAGGATCAGAAGGTTGCAGCCCGCTATTTATTATTTGGTGTAGGAAGGCCTAATTCTGCCTGACCATTCCCAAGCAGAGTCATTGTTCCTAACCCATCAATGACCCTTGCGTCTCTGCTGATGGAATCCTCCCCTTCCCCCTTTCAAACTTAAAGATCGTTTGATGAGCCCTGTCAAAGACTTCTCTTCCCCTTTGAGACAGGTGTACCCCATCTGTCTCCAGTAGGCCTGGTGTCAAGCAAACCTACCTGTGCCCAAAAAACCCAAAGTTGTGCCCCTGACACCAGGCTCAGAGACAGGTATTGATCTGCTATTGATTAGTCTGACTTAAGCCTGGTGACACCTCCATAGACATTGAATTGTCCTTCTCGTTGTGATTGGGTTCCCTTTGCAGAGACTCATATCTGTTTTCTAAGGGTACCTGGGGGAGTTACTGGGGGGGGGTCACTCCTGCTTTGTTGAGTAGGAACTCGTTCCCACAGCCCTCTGTCCTCTAAGTTACCTTGTTCAGCCTGGCAGAGAGAGGACTCCATAGCAGGGGCTCTGTCTGCCTGCTTAGTTTCTGTTATGGGAGGCAGGGTGCAACTCTGGCAGTCTTTCTCCCTCTCGCATTCCCTGATTATCCTCAACTTACTTGCCTCCTCCCTGAGCTCCATCACTAACTGGAGGTGCTCTTCTACCCGGGCACATCTCCCACAGGCCTGCCCACCAATGCCAGCTGACACCAGCATAAGAGCAGAACACACCCTGCAGCCCAAAGTCTGAGAGGCAGCATGTTCCACCAGGAGCTTCTATCTGGGAAGCTGCATCAGAAGTGGTGCATGCAGAGCACGCAGGCGCCATGGTGGATACCATCCATCCATGTGGATACCATCGCTATTCTGTGGCCAAGTTGGTAGTCCTTGAGCCCCCTCTGGTGCAGTCTCCCTTGGTGCAGAGCTGGTGATAGCAACAAAAACTCTGAGGGAAAGCCTGTGGTAAAAAAAAAAAAAACACCTCAAAGGGGGCTTCCCAAATTGTCAAGTGAACAGTATCCTTTATTTAACAATATCTTTTATTTAAAAAAAAAAAAACACAACAAAAGAGCGCAAGTGTGTGTTGTATTGACAGTCTCTGTGCTTAGTAATTCAGAAAATCACAACCTGTATTTGGAAAATAACATCACTAATCCTCCAGAAGACATGAATCTGCAAAGGTATGTCCCTCCACTGCATTCAGACCCTCTGTTTTCACTTAAAAATCAGAAAAAAAAATAGCCCAGGCTTAAAAATGTTTAGGCATGAAGAACAAACACACCAGGAGCAAGTTTTGCTAACCTCAAAAATTTTTTTTCTCCACTGCAGAGTTAACCAAGACAGCTGCCAACATAGTTCTTTCCAAACAGGAAAACTCTTTCATTCTCACTTCTCATGACTTGAAAGAGCAAGACTTTCAAACTTCTGCATAACCCTAATATGAATTGTCAGAACTGATCAGAACGTGACCCCAAGCAATGAGACAGCTGAGCCCCTGTTAATACAGGGCACCACACGCATGCACGGATGACCTCTGTTTAGTGACCCCACAAAAATCAAATGCTGCCTGAGGTCTCTGCCTTGTTCAGAACCCAAGTCCACTTGCCTATGGTTTGAAGAAAAATGCCTCACTGTAGTTCCATAAAATGCTCCATAATACAAACTTCTAATAGGCAGCAATAAGCAAATATTGTTAATTTATTTGCTTTTTAAATAGACAAACAGATAATAACACTGGAGCCAATCTCTCACAAAAAGCAGATACGGAATCTGATCACAACCCAATTATAAGCACATTTCTTATCCAGGTCTCCAGAACAAGAAGTAGTTGGATTGCTTTGAAGATACAAGCTCATCCCAACTTCTAAGCCAGAAATATGGCATGAAATCCTGCCTGTTAAGTCAAAGTAACACTCCCATTAAATTGTTTCTCTGGTTTCCAGAGGATAATTATAACCAGAGGATAAAAAATATTCCATCACATGCTTCCTCTTACCTCTTGTGATCTGACTAGGATGCAGCATCTCCTCTGCTGATTCAACCACTGATTGGGCAGCAAGGAACAGAGGGAATCAAAACTTTAATTTTGAAAAGAAGCATCTTAACACACTGGAACTTGAAATCTAACATGTTGATACTGCTATTTGTTTCCCTTAGCACTGCACAAGAGGAGTCAGAGCAGTAGGTATTCACTCATTCCCTAAGGAGTTCAATCCAAGACCCTTTTCCTACTGAGGTGAGACAACATCCTGACTTGAACCCAAAAAATATCATCCAACCATCATTCCTGTTCATTAAGAATCTCATCCTAAATTCATCCAAGTGAAATTAAGTATATGAATCTCCTTCAGAGGATGCCTGAAGTATTGGTAAACTTGGGGGGTTTGTCACAAATCGGCCTTCTCTGAACCATGGGGTGAAAATGTAAATTCTCCCTTTTTTTTTTTTTAAGTGCTAATTAAAACCATTACAGAAATCTTTCATCAGGCTTTGAAGTGAATCCTTTAACTGATCACAAAATACTACTACATTTTCTTTGAACTTTGACTTTTTAGACAATCTTAATCTGTAAATTCCTTCTATACATGAGATGTGCCAACAGAGGTACTATGAGAAGAAAAACAAGGGAGAACAGAACCTTCATCTTGTTTTCCTACTTCAGTTGTTTTATCTCAAAATGTCTTTCTTAGCAGAACTCTTAGTAAAAACAGCACAAAGAAACCATAGACTTCACCTTGTCAAAGCTCCATTTACCACAATCAGTACTCCAAGGCCATTTTTACACAAGATGTCACAAGTTACAAGTGAGGTATTTCACAAGGGATATAATGCCTTACTATAGCCAAAAGCCAGCAGAGAGACAAGGCCTCAATCCATAGACATCAGATTTCACAGCAACTGTCTTCTCACATCTTTTTGGACTTAACTCTGCTTCTTGCTGGAATAGTGACATCTTCCTCCTCCTCTTCACGCTCCTTCACCATCTCTTCACATAGGCTGGGAGGAAGGCTCTCTTCTCCTGGATTAAAAATCTAGCGTCCACATTGTTTGCAGCCTAGTGATGCTGCTTTTCTGCTCCTTCTGAATCACACATCTGGAAAAAGGTGTTTATTATTCACAGTAAACCATGTGCACATCGGACAGGGAACGGAAATTAGGGTTTACCTGAGATGGGTCCAAGGGCCAAATTCATTTTGTACCATTTCACATTTAACAGAAGTGGTGAATTGGCACCACCCAAGGCGGGCAGAGATGGACCATATATAGAGAAATTGTGACATCCTGTGGCAAGAATGGGAAATGGCACCTTAACAGTTACTAATTTTAAACAGATGAGACTAATTTTGGCATTTCCTGCCATCAAAGCCTCAACGGTGCTTTCAATGCTATAACTTTGCTGCCCGTGACTTAGATTTTTTTTAATAGTTAGTAAAAAGCCACCACACAGCATGACAAACACTCAGTGCCACAACAGTGCTGATATTTGACAACAGCTAACAGCAGAAGAGGGCCATCTACATAATTAAGCTTAATGTCAGATGGATGACATCTTGCCAGGGTTTCACAGATCCTCATGGATTGCAGGGGAAGTCACATTCAAGAAACCCAGTTCCCTCCTAGGCTTTGGAGGAAGAAGGAAAACAGAGTAAAGAGTCATCATTTATTTAGCTCAACTTCTTTGCCTTCACCCTCCCTCTTCCCCCTCCCAAATCCTGCCTTTCCACACTCTTCCCCATTTTTTCAGCTCCTCATCCAGGTCTTTCATTTTCTTTTGCAGACCTCTTCAGTTCTGCTACACTGGCTGCTCACCCTGTCTCTCCCTCCTCCCCCTGCACACTGGTTCTCTACCACCCCACTCTCTCCTACTAATTTATCTTTGCTCAGACAGCCGAGTTTCTCCTCTAAAAATCACACTTTCACGTCCAATCCATCTTCTCTTTGTCCAGCTACTGTTCTGCTCTCAACTAATGCCCAATCCTACCTTCCTTGACTAAGTTTTCCACTTCTTTTTCTCTGATTTTATGGTTCAAACACATCAGCAAGTCACCACAGCATAATAAATCCATTAACCGAGTAGCAGTAATTAATCCTGCAGCAAATTACACCACCTTATCTTAAGGTTAACACGAGGTAAAATGTCCATCAGCCTCTTTCACAGGCAGCTACACTTGCGCATTTTACCACAATTTTGCAACATGCTAAGCCTTGGCACAGAGTTAGTCCACTCAGTGACTGCACAGGGGGAAAAAAAAAACCAAACCAAAACCAACCCAAAAATCATGCTACAGCGCTCAGCACTGAGAAGAAAGCCCATCAGTCAAGTTCTTTGAAAACCATACCTAAGAAACAATTAATGGGTTTTTTTGGTTGCTTACAGTTTAGTTGCCTTCAGCTCCCTTGCACCAGATCAAACGTGCCTGGGATCAAATGTGTTCTCAGGTCCTTTTGTGTTAGGAAATGGCTGATCTGCACTAAAATAAAAAATATTGTTTAAAAAAAAAAGATACCAGTTCAAACCAAGCTTCACCCCTTTGCCATTTCAGTGTGTTTCACAGCACGCACCAGGGGCCCTGGCCAGGTTTCCCTCCAGCTGCAGGTCCACATGAATATGAAAGACTTCAAGCAAATATTCAGGATAGTAATAATCAACACATCTTTCAACACTTGTAAGGCTGTTCACTGTCCATATCTGTAATTAGCAGAGATTTCTCAGAAACTTTAGTTAAAATTAAACCAATTTCACACAGGCACGCCCTAATCTAATCTAAGTAAATTACATGAACCTGAACCTTGAGCTTTTTAGCTCAGCCACATATAACTGTCACCTCCCATGAGCAAGTGCTAGTCTTCAGGCAGCTATGCAGTGACTTGAAAACTTTTATTTTCTGACAGGTTAGTTTTCAGCCACATCAGACTCCTGAGATGGTTCACCACATAGTCTTTCGGCTGCCAACACCAACAGATCAGAATCAGTGGGACCAGGCAACTTATGATTAACATAGAAGAAGGTGGCAACATTGGTATTACATTTAGACCAATTTAATGTGGTTAAAGTTAATAGGGGGTCTGCACCTTTTTGATCTTCCACAACTCCAGAGTACATGTCTGTCAGGCTGTGTCCTGGGTTTTAATTGTACTCTGGCTCCTCCACTCATGGACATGTCCATTGTTCGTTCTCTACCTGGTTTCCACCTGGTTCCTTTTCTCATCAGAAAAACAGAAGTCCAGGCCACCGGTACCCAGACATCTCTGAAAACCTTAAAAGTGGAAAAATGTGAGAGTGTAGAGCTGACAAAGAACCATTTTTGGCCAAAGTACAGTTCACACACTTCGTTACCTCAAGGCAAATGTCCAGCATGGAAAAACTTCAGCATGGAAATTACAAAGTTCTAATGAAATGCGATACAAAAAAGGAAAACTAAACTTGATCATGAGAAATACTGGGCAACTCTATAAACAAGTGACTTTTGCTGCCCCTGTCAATAATTATAGTAAGGTATCTCTTTGTAAAGGTCTTTAGCAAAACAAAGGCCTTTACAGCCTGTTGTGTATCTTTAGGGCATGATCAAGCCACTGTGGAAAGTGACATCCTACAGATGTCACTCAGCTGTGACAGCAATTCTTAGTTCAGACTCACATCTGAGTCTTCAGTTAACCCATTTTGATCAACTACCCTAAAAGAAATTGCTGCATGTTATAGTTTGAGAAATCCCCAACAATTTATTGTCGTTTAGACAATTATTCTATCACCCCGTGACCCCTCCCAACCCGGGAAGGGGAATCAGAAAAACTGAAGAAACCAAGGGTTGAAATACAGACAGACTTAATAGACTACGACTGGATAATTAACATTAATGACACTAAAGAACCACTATTGATCCCAATACCAATATAAAAGATTATACTAAGCCAATTCTATCAGCAGGAAGCTGTGTGCTCCCAGCTGTGGACAGCAAACGTCAGACACTGTGAACACTATGGTTTTGGGAAGAAGGGAAGGCCTCAGGGTCTGGCACTGGGGCAAGGAGTTCTCTGGATTGCAGCCATTAATGAAGAGAGAGCACTTTGCAGCAAACTTTCTAATTTATATTAGATACGTCACTCATGATATGAAATAATCCTGTTGGCCAGCTTGGGTCAAGCGCCTGGGTCTCGCTCCTCCTCATCCCTGCACCCGGCAAGGCTCAAAACCACTGAGACCTTGAAACCTGAATACCATAGCTGGCTATAAAATAAATATTTTAATGAATTCAGATACCAGAGTCTTTTAAAGTTTTCCCAAGCATCAGAAATTAGTCCCGCGTCACTCAATCCAGGACATTGCTTCAAACAAGCAGTGGGCCTTTAATCAAGTAAACCTGCGTTCAAAGTTGAATTAAATGTCTGCGTGGGAATTGGCAGAGTCAAGAAATGTGGAGTCACTGGAACTTTATGGTTCCAGATGTGGAATCATAAAGTTGCTCTCCTGTGATAAGGGACTGAGGGGACAAAATGTTATGTCATATAGGATAAACTGTGAAGAATTCTTTGATAGACACAGTTCTATACACAAAATAACTAACACAAGGGACTTGCTTCAAAACTACAGGCAGAGGAGAGAGTCCATTTGCAATTTCACTGCTTTTTTATGTCCTGTTCCAAAAGTCTCAGCAGCACTGCCTCCAAATCTCCTTAGGCTGAAAAAAGCATTGGCCCTTCCCCTTTAACAACGTCAAGAAGCTTCAGGCTTTGTTCCTTATATGGCCTCCTACTTGCAAAAACAGCAATGTGCCATAATACCAACGCAGTATTTATTTGTAACGCTTCATGCGGGTGTCTCCACCTGCAGCCTCCCTGGGAAGCAGACAGAGAGCCTATTTATCTCCACCACTTTATGGCAGCAGAAGTCCTAACCAGTAACAAGCAGAGCCAGGATTAAGAATACCCAGGCTCGAATCCAGCCCCCAGCTGTAATTACTAAACCAGTTTTCTTTAGCAAGAAATCCAGCAAGATTTAGCAAGAATCTCAGCAAGAATCTCAGCAAGAATCGCTGAGAAGCAAAAATACCTAGTCCTTTCCTCCCCCACTCCTCCCTGTCGGTCGTTCCTTGTCTTCCTCAAAGCACCGACCGGCCGTCCCCATGCCTGTTCCCCTGCGCAGCCCACGACCGGGGACTCTCCGCGTCTCCCCACCGGGGAGAGCGCAGTCATCAGTGGGGAAGGGAGTGCGGCTGAACCCGGGGGGGGCTGCCCTGCCGCCCACCTCACGCAGGCGGCGGTGGAGAACGGTGGAAGACCTGCTGATGCCCCCGTCTTCTAGGCCGCAACAGGAAAGCGCTTTGCCCCCCCCCACCGCCGCTACCTCAGCTTCTCGCCGCCGCCGCTACCCAGCAGCCAGGCGGCACAAAATGGAGGCGGGCGGGCTCCGCCGCCTCACAGGCCCCGGGGCTCTACGGGAAGCGGGCCTTACAGGGAGTTTGAAGGAAGCAGCGGCATCCTGCCGAAAATGGCAGGAACGAGGGGGGAACCTAAGAGCCAGGGCCATCCCCGGGGAAAGGCCCGAGAAAGCCCCGCCGCCCTCCAGGGAAAGGGAGCGGCTCTCCCCGTAACGGCCCGTCGCAAGGGGCGTGGCCTTCCCCCTGCCGGCGGTCGCCATGGGAACACAGGCGCCATGAGCCGCACGGTGACCGGCGCGGTGCGGGCCCCGCTCCTCGGGCACGGCCGCGGCCAAATGGCTCCCGGCCGGACCTTCGACTGCCTCTACGGTACCGGGCCGGGCCGGGAAGGGGCAACGTCCTTCAGGTCCCGCCTGCAGCCCCCGAGGATGGGGGACTGATGCGGCCAGGCCTGACATACTTCCTCAGGGAGTGAGGCCGCCGAGTCCGGCCGGCCCCGGGGCGGGGAGTGAGGTGGTGGCGGGATGGGCGCGCAGGTCGTGAAGCGTTAGGGCTGTCTGAGCAGACATACCGCCTCTGCCCAGGCCTCCCCTGGCGGCCGGCCGCCGTGCAAGAGGAGTTGCACGGCCAGAGTTGGCCGAGGGGCTGTCACTGAGTGACCCAGCAAAGGGTTAGGCAGGGGAAGCAGGTTTGGAGCTGGAAAATGGGTGCCACACACCCCCCCAGGAGCGGTAAAGCCTTAGGGTCGGCAGGAGTAACGGAGTGATCAGGAGCGAGGGGGGATTTGGGACTACGAAACCTGTGTGAGCCGGGGGAGAGCCAGCACTAGCTCTATATCCCAGAGAGAAGCGACATGTACAGTGTATTTCCACTGATTACCATTGCACCATGCTTGCTTTCTTTTTTTTTTTTTTCTGTTGCATGTCTTAATTTTCTGTTTAAGTTGGCAGCGCTTTCAAGAAAAGTAGATTTTTCTTCAGTCATGTTCATCTTCCACATACAGTAGTATTTCAGCTCTGAGGTTCATTTGTGTGATGGTGGACTTTCTTTAATATGGAGACATGTATTTTAGGGTTTTTTCTTTCCTAGTTTCTTTTATGGACAGACTTTTAAAGAGGGAAGTGGACCCTGATGACTCATGCTGGTTCCTCAAATATGTAACTAGTTCCATGTGTTCACTTATCTTTCAGACCCTCTGTACACACTATCAAGTGAGAAGGACCATTCAGAGTCAAATGCCCATGTTCATCTTGTTGGTGATAAAGTGGTAGGTGTTGGCCAAAGATGGCTCACATGCGCACTTTATATTTTTATGTATATAGGTAGAAACTCTGTTTTAGTTCTAAGCTACCGCCTTAACACAGCAAAATACAAACCAAAGGAAGCGGTTTTATCTAAAACAAGATTTAGCACAAAGAGTATCCACAGCTACTAGCCTAGGGTAACTGTAACAGCAGCCTAGAAATGCCCAGTAGCACGTCCTGAGTAATTTCCTAACTTGTGTGTCAGTATTTTTAATAGAATACCTCAAAATGCTGTTAACAATAGCTTGTATATGTTATTAAGATCTAAGAAAAGAACTGGACAGTTGTTGGGCTGTTGTTCAAGCAGAGCTGTTAAAACATGTTATTTCACAAGGTGCCTCGTCACTTGCCTGGGGCTGTACTTACACTACAGCTCAAGCTAGTGTACTTAGATAGTTTAAAATGATCTAGGTAGCAACCTAACAGGCAGCTAAGCAGCCTGTAAAGATTGCAAACCTATCCTGATTCTTTGTACTAGGTTAGCACAATTTTACTTCTTAGCTAAGGTAGCTAGCCCATGGTTGGCTCCCTGCAGTATTTGCTCCCCCAGTATCAATATTCACCTTAACTAGTTTAAAACCAGCTAGGACATGACTGTGGAAGTTGCAGTCACACCTCTGGACAGCAGTGATTGATGGCTGGGCAGGCTGCATATAGGTAGAATGCCAAAGCAAAGCAGACTTAGTACAACTGCACAATGAATTGGATTTTAAACAGAGAGTCCTCTTGAAGCTTTGCACCTGACTGAGCCTGCAAGGCAGATATTCTGAACTCTGAAACTCCGTTGCTATACAGTGAGGAGAAAATCCCCGGGTGGCTTTCCAACAATGGAATCAATAAACATTTTTCTGAAGAATGTTTCTGGATGTCTCTTATCCCATTATCTCAGATTCTTTCTTATATCTACGTGACAAAAAATGTGTATTTGTCTGCGTCTCCGTAGAGAGACATACACGTGGAGCTGGAAACATTGCCATCATCATAGAGATCCTTGCAACAACATGGCTGTGTTAACAGTTCAGGCCAGACAAAGTAAGCAGGCATACTGCCACTAATGTTGTCACATCGTAGATATAATGTTGTAGGTGGGTATGGTGACAAACTCTGACGTGCATAAAACATATTTTAAGCATATGAATCATCAAGTGCATAATGTGCAATACAAAACAATAAGACTTTGAATTCTTAGTCTAGAGCATAACAAAGTGGGGTGGATAGGGATTGTGGTAGTATTGGTTTATAGGGTTTTCCAAATTCTTGAAAGTTGAATTCCCTTTAAAGAGAAATTAAACAAAAATGCAGTCTCATGCACAGCAAGAAGCTACTCAGAGTAGGGTGCCTAGAGCTTCATCATCTGACATTCTCTTACGCTCTGGTCAGTTGGTGCACTTGAAATGTCACCACTCCCTATATGCATCTGAGTTGGCACCTGCTGAAATGAAAGGAGAGATTCACAATTCAAATCTGATTTCAGGCTTCACAGAAGCTCAAGCCAAGATAGCTACATCACTTATAATTGAGTCACGATTGCAAAGATTTATTGGCAACCATAAATTTAGAGATTTAAGGCATATCTACCCAGGGAAATTAGTGCTTAAGAAGAAAGGTGTGGATTTTTAATGTGATCATTTTTGTGTGCTAACTCCTGCAGGGATATTTTTAACACGTGCTAAAATTGTTACAGTCTAAAAGAATATAACTTTACTCTGTAAGTGGAATATGTTACTTCATTTCTAGAGCACACAAAATAGGAGGGAATTACATGGGGTAATGTGCTAGAAGTTCACATTACTGCACATTCACAGTTACTGCACACTAACTTCTTTATGTAACGAGCTGTTAGACCCTTTGATTTTAAGTATAAGTTTAGACGCTGGAAAACAGCCAGAAGACATATCTGTGCATCTGCTGCTAGTCTGGTATGCTCCACATCTTGAGAAGTGCCATCTAACCAGCTGACATCATTAGCATACGTATGCCGCTTCGTTCCCCGTCCCAAATGTGCAGTCCTGTAAATCACAGCAAGCTGAAATTCTGATCTCTTTACTTCTGTTTGAAATCACTAAATCACCGCCTCTCTTCTTTGTGTCCATGCATACGTTAGGTGAAGGCACCAATGTTAAGAAGTATGTTTAGTACCTTGGTCCATTTCCCAGGCTACGGTCTGCTCTTGGAGGGCAAAGATCCCGTGCCTCCATTTATCAACCGGAGATGGAGAGGGAGGGCTCAGCATTGCCTGGAGGCTCTTCAGCAGCTTGCTGCGTAAGTGTTCTGTGGTTGGCTAATTTAAAAACAAACATACAAACAAAACCAACAAAAACCATGCACACTGAAGTGGAGATGACTGCAATTTGCTCCTACTTATATTTCGCTTGAAATTAAGAGATTGCAGCTGTTGTGGAGTATGGTGGCCCATCTGTTTCTTACAGGGTGGATGTTGCACATTCCTTCACCCCTGTGCTCTCTGCTTTGCAGCGGTTGCCGGGAAAAAGAAGAGTTATTTCAGTCTCTTATAGATCAGATAAGTTATGAAGACTTCAGTGTCTCGGGTGTTACTTCAGCAGGAGCTGTTTCCTTTTAGTCCCGTGCATTTGCAGCTGGGTAGAATCCTTTTGCTGCTCGTTCAGGGCCTGAACCATGGCACCACATTTTTAGTGTAGGGGTTTCTTAGTTTAATTTTCTCTACAGTTTTGGCTGCTGATTCAGCAAATATTTAAAAAATACATTTATGTGTTTTGCTACACCATGTGGTTTTTGGAGTTCTCTTGTAGCTCTATTCAAGACTGCAGACAGCAGCCTAGATAGTTGTTTCCAGAGGTTTTTGCTGCATCAACAAGCTAACTTTTGACCAGGGTCTTTTCAGATGATGTGTGGTCTGGGGTTGCTGGTAATTGAGTTCTACCACATGCCAAATTGTAATCAAAGATGTTTAAGAGTGATACAACAGATTTCACATCTAGTTTCAAAGGTGTATTATTTCATTTCCATAATGAAATAAGAATTTTGGAGGCTTTTTTCTTCTTAGTGTTTTCAGCATTTAAAACTGTCCCCAGTTCATGAAAATCTCAGTAGCTTCTTATATTTTGCCTGTTACTCTGTAATAGGAATTTATTTGATGCCTATGCTGCTTTAAAACTAATTTACATTTCAGCAACATGTATTTGCAAAATGTCTTGAAATTAACAAAAAATGAGAAATACATCCCCTCTGTTTCAACCTGCACTGATTGACAGTGTTGCTGATACTGAAGATAGAATATTTCCCAGCTGTCTTCTGCAGTTGCATTGCCTCTGCAAGGTTACCAGGAATAAAAGCTCATTTATTTCAGCAAAGTCAGCAAATATAAGTCAAGGACATGCAAGAGGCAGGATCTGTGGAAAAAAGGGGCTGTTTCAGTGGGTTCCCATTGTGCCTATAACTATACCATAATAGGATGAACAGCTTATGCTAATAAAGTTACATCATAAGAGTAATTGCCCACCTGTGCTGCACGAAACACAAATCCATCTGGATAGAGCAATGGTCTGATGTGTAACGAGTCAGCTAGTGGAACTAGCCATCAGCTCAATTAACTCATTTGAATTACAAACACAAGTTCACAATAATAGGTTGATTAGTGCTGAGCAAGTATCTCAGGTTACTGCGCTGCATCTCAAAACATTCCACTCTTTTTTTGTCATGTGATACGACTGAAAGCATGGGGAAGAGATGACTTTAAACTTACCTTGGCAGTAAATTGTATGTCACAGAGGTTAATGAAGCATCTCTCTGTAGGCTTTGCAGTAGTGGGTAGCCATACTGTGGTTCCCCAAGTTCCACAGCACAGCTTGCAGGACTTAGATGAGGTCTTAGAAGACAACTGATCTCAGCATGCAATCCCCTGGTTTGATCCCAGCTGTCAAGCAATGTTAATTGTATCTCTGTAAATATACCTCTATTTAAAATCAGGCAGCAGCAACCAACTCCAGCACCCACAATCCCATACATCTGAGGTCAGGACTCTTACAAATTGCCAAAAATGGTCTTACGAAAAACATGACCTTCAGGACTTGCTATATATCTAGTGTAAGAAAATTACTTACTTTAATGGCATGATTTGGGCTTTTTTTTTTTTAAAAGAAGTTCTGTTTCTTGGCTTTAACCACCTTGCAGGTTGAGAAGAGTGGTATATAAAGTGGTTGTGAAATCAAATAGCAATCCTGATGCTTTCAAAGGACTCAATTCCACCCATTCTTTCACTGACTGCCTTAATGAGGTCTACCTCATGGTCTTCCAAAGCTTTAAAATAAAGAAAACTCTCCAAGATATAATAGAGAAAAATTTAAACAGTCTGCCTACTTTAAATTCAAAATGGGGAAAAAAATGAAGAAAGGCTTTTCTTGCAAAAGATACACCAAAAGATACACTTGTTCCAGCATGGGTTTTGAAACATTCACATGGTCATCCTAATTTTTCTCCTTTATTGGAGAATTCAAATTAAAATCGCTGATTCTAAAATTTTCCACATTTGCTCAAAATCTCTTTAGCTACTTTTGAAAGGTAGAACATGGCAGACTCTCCTTTGCTCATTCTTCTCCTTTACACATATTTTGTCTCATGAAATGAGCTTGGTTCTCCCGTTCCCAATAGCAGTAGGTTACTTTACAAGGTCAAGCATTTATAAGTAGCCAGTTCTTTTCATAACAAACATAGAAGAAAGTTTTATTAAAGGCAGCAAATGACCATTTCTTGGCCACACATAGTAGGAAATATATATGAAGTGTCAAACTGTTTTGCTATGTAAAATATGTAAATGTAAATTTTCATATGTAAATACGGAAAAAGCAAAATATAATTGCTTGTATAAGTATGGGGATTTTGGGGAATTTGTAATGTGCATGTTTGATTGTGCAACCGGAGAAGTAGAGAGAGATACTAACAAAAAAAAAAAAAAGAGCATAAGAAAAAAGACCATAATTGTTCTGAATGTACTTCTTAAATGATATGCTGTATTTTGGCTTTTAGAGCTCAATCTTCTCTTCAAATACCTCAAATCGTGTATGAAGATCCTGAAGTTAGTGGAAGGAATCGCTACAAATATTTTGCACGGTAAGGAATGAACTGATTTGAAACAGAGTTCAGAAGTTTGCTTTTGTGCAGTTTAAAGAACACCTAAATAAATGCTAGAGCCTTATTTTTTCTGTCAGTTCTTTGATCATCGTTATAGAAAACCTAAATGGTAATCAAGTCTTAAATCATAAGGTCTTTTTTAATTCACTCTATGCCAGAATTTTTAGGTAACGAGTTACCAAATAAACAAATGTACCAGACATTTTTTACTGAATAAATATTTGTAGAAGACTTTGGGCTGTAGATCCTTCTACACAATGGAAGAAGATGTTCAGAAAGCCATTGTGGTTCTCCAGACTCGTGGAAAGGTGCCACCGTTAGAAGGAACCTTTTAACTCCCAGTTTCTGCCAGGAGCAGAAAGGGAGCAAAAGGGATCTTTCATTAACTTTTAATAAATGGGTCCTACTGCAGGACTGCTCTGCTCCTTCCAGAGTGATGCTGCAGGTCAGCAATGGGCTCAAGATCTGAACCAACAGCTAGAGTACAAACATTTTCAACTTAGTCACATTCACATATACTTTTAATTACATTTACTGTCTCAGTTCGCATCTATTGGTCAATGTGTCCACTTTACTTATATAAAAATATATGCCAAGTTTAATAAACTGAAGTTCTTTATGGCTTATTTAAAAACAACCAAAAAAAGGCCAAAGATGATATTATTTTCTGCAATTTGAAATTAAGCTTTGTAGCCTCTCAGAGGCTAAGGGAAATTGATAGTGAACTGCAATATGCAAACTGTAAGAATGCCTAAGAAGAAATTATTTATATATTGTTGAGCCCATATCACTTTCAAGATACTTCGTAAAATACTGCAAAAAAGAAAACAATCAAATTAGGTAAGTCCAAACCAGTTTGCCTTACCAACTGATTGTAGGAATTCATTTCAGGAAGTTATTGAAAATAAAAAACCTCTCAAAAGCTTAAAGTGAAGAAAGTAAACTAATTACTGAAATATACATGAAATGTTGAGAGACTCAAAACTAACTTCTTTTAACTATTGTTTTGCAATTCCACTTTCTGCTTTGAGAGAAGAATAACACTCCTACAGGTGAAACTTTCTCAGTTGCTCCTTAGCTATGAAAAGAATTATTTAATTCTTGTTCAGGCATATTCTTATATTACAATACTATACAATACAATATTAATTGTTCAGGCAAAATTCTTAAACATGCAACTACAGAACCTGAGTTGTGTAAAATCAGTGTAACTCCACTGAGATTAGTGGACTGCAGGTTTTCTAAACCATAATGATCTCTTGCACTTATGATTGTTGTCTTACATCTGCATTCTCTCCTTTCAGACCTCTCAGCCCTTATAATAAGCTGCTTCCACTAAATGTTGCTTATGCAATGGCAAGGTAAGTAGTGACTTCTGCAATATTACTTTTGTAATAGGTAACATCTCACCAGAAACAGATTGGGAAACTATTTAGCTGGTGACAAAAATTTTCATAATGAACCAACAGGAAAAAGCATGTTAAGAGGCAAGGTTTCTTCACCATTGAGAATTCTTGAGAGAATGGATGACTGACTGTTTCAGAATTTGCTTGCAGTATATAAGTAGTGCTTTGTGGGTAATGGACACGTCCCACAAGTGTGTTGTGAGGCCTGAAACAGAAAGCCCCATGTCTCTGAATCCTAGAAGAAATACCAATGCAAAGAAGATTCCCCAATACAGCAATATTGTTGGAAATAGTTGCATTTTTATTGCAATCTCTCTGACAGTTGAAGTACTGTTCATTGGTGTAGAGCATCCATGAAGTAGTCCAACATGTTTTTCACTGGAGATCAAATTTTGAGGGGACAAGAAGATTCGGTTCCTAGTAAAGTCAATGGAAGTCTGCATACATCAGAATTGATTTTTTTTTTTTTGGAATTGTTAGAAAGACAAACATGTAAGCTAAATGGAAGCAGTCCCGCTTCATTTTACACTCAGCTATTACTTTTTGTGCTCATTAAATAGATACATAGGGAAGATTTGCATGTAATAATTTGTGAGAGCTAAAATGAGGTTTCTGGATTGTTTACCTGCAGAGGGAGGTTCCAGAGGACCCAGGGTAGCCCTCAGTCCTCAGTCTGCTTTTACTAAAGGTAATGAAGTTAACATCCATGGGAGCAAAGTTAAGATAAAACAAAACACATTTGGATATCCTACCTTTGACTTAGTGTTATGTTTCTGGTTGGTTCGTTTGTTTGCTTGTTGGGTTTTCTTTAATGAATGTGACAAATGTTTTTCATCTTTCATCTCTTAGGACAGAGCCTGATGTCCATTCAGCCTCAAGAGACAGCAACATCTTTGGTCCCAAGTTACGAACTTTGGGCACACAGACAGATTACAGGGATGGTGAAGCCCAGACTGATCCCTATTCCCCTGAATATGTAGTGCCCAATGGCTCAATCCCTGAACTTCTGACACTTGCTACACTCACTTGGGGTGAGTTGTGAAACCAAGATAAATGATAATAATCATGCTGCCTCTTAAACAGGAGGTTCTGTTTTCTTCAGTGTCATGTCTCTAGTCTGTTGCCAGCTTTGGTACCCCTTTGTTGTCTTCCTTAGAGGCGTATGATTTTATCTATTTCTAAAATAGGTGTGATATTTTCTTACTTAATAGTGCTGTTCTGGAGTGTTTCCTAAAGTTTTTTGACATCATTCAATATAAAAAGGTCATATCTTTTACAAATACAAACTAGGGGCAGTTTTTCCATTTGCCTATGAAATGTTTACCATTTAACATTTTCCATGTTCTTCAGCTGTTCTGAGTTAGACATCAGTAAAAAAAAGCAGTACAAACACTGCTTCCCCAGAATATACCTGGGGTGATCCTCATCTCCCAGTGTCCCACCTGCAATAATGGTAGACACTGGACATGCAAAGAAAGTGATTATTCTCAAAAAGATTTTCCACTTTTGAAGCCTGCAGTAGGGGAATCATGTGCTAGTGTTAATGTCAACTAAGCTATAGCAACTGCAGGTCCTACCTCATACTGTAGAATTTTACTGGCCTTAGAAATATTTACTTCTGGCTGTTGACATTCCTGCTTGTGTTTAACACATGGGCTTGTGTACATCCAGCCCTCTAGTACTTTTCAGTGATGGCTATTTGCTAGATTCACCATTCTCCTAAAGAGCTACTGCTTCTTGTCCTTGTAAGGTCGGGAGCTACCAGCAGGACTAGCTGAGGTGGAGATGATTGAACGTGCCCGGGAAAAACGTGCATGGGAAGCAACTCTTCCAGCCATGGACAGTGCCTCACAAATCGCAAAGAGGAGGAAAATGATGGACGATATGGAGAGGAAGGAGTGGGCCTTTAGAGAACAGGAAATAGAAAAGTAGGAGTCAAATTATACTCTTCTCTTTTTTTTTTTTTTTTTTTTAATTATTGGCTGAATAGAGAATGAACAAGAAGGTTTAGGAGGTCAGCTGAAGGGTACAAGCCTTTTATTTCTGTGAAAATCCCCTGATTTTGGAAAGGAATATTTTTCTTAAATTTAACATGAGGCTGCTACCACAATACCTTTCACCAGCGCTAAACTCGCTTTTTAAAATGAAAGACTAGATAAGCAATATGAACTGTGTGTAAAGCAGTCAGTTGGTAAGTAGGATTTGGTGATGAGAGCACTGCACAGAACGCTGCAGGGTACAACAGGTCATACCTGCCCTTTCCTTTCAGGCTGCAGGGGGTTCGACTGGAAATCTTGAAGAAGCTGCTGCGGAGGCGAGTGGAGAATCAGAACGAGCTGGATGCCAAGCGCTTGGATGATTACTGGCAAAATCATCAGAAGGCTAAAGAAGAGAAAATAAAAAAGATTCAGCATGACTGTGCACTAAGTAAGTTTGAAAGAACAGGGAGAGAGCAATGTGAGACTTAGTTTTCAGATGAGCCATTTCTATTTTCAGAAGGCTGCGGTCCTTATTCGAGATGAAACAGGTTGCATCCACGATATAGATATGCATGGCCAGCATTTGTTCTGGTCAAAAGGTCATATTTTTCTATTAACTAGGAAAAGTCCTTGTGAATTTTCAAAGATATGACTTCTTTAGAACTATTTGTATAAAGAACCTCCTCACATTTGTATTTCCTTTTCAGTGCTCAGGAAACTGATAGCTAAGAGGAAGAATGTGATGGGGAAGCTGGAGAGAAGAGATATCATCAAAGAGTATACTGACTTTGCATCCCAAACATACGCTCCTTTGTCTAGAATTGGTTATTTCCCAGACAACCATTCTGAACGCTATGTGGTAAAAAGCTTCTATCTTGAGACCTTTGTGGGTAAGGCATTTTTGAAAACTTAGTTTGCATGAGACTTAAAATATTAACAAAAGTCAATTTTCTTTCCCCACTACTTCATTACTCAATTGCTCTTTGTATTTCTTAGGACTGTGTGAACTGGAGGCATCTCTCCCACATTCTGTCACCCAGGTCGAGATTAAAGCTCCAACACCTAAGTACACTACCACTAAGACAGGATTTATTAAAAGAGCAGCAAGGTTTGAGGTGGAGCTGGCACAAGTTCACCAGGTATGGAGCTGCATCCAAATGCATGTCAGTTCCTCTTAGGTTTGAACTGCTCAGAAATGCAATTGGGAAGACATGCGTGTAAGCTTTCTCCTAATTTCCTGTGCTAAATTCATATTTTCTGTAAGACAACTTCAAATGGATCAAACATTCAGACTGCTGAATGTTTGGCATGTACTGTTCTGGAACTCAGTGTGTTAGTACTCTCTCTCCCTAATATCTAGGCTTCTGCTCCAACCCTATAGAAAAGAAGCATAGCTGCTTCAGTCTTCCTACAAATCAGGTATTTGGATCAGAACACACTACATCAGGTAGAAGTTCTCTCCTGCCACTTGTTCATTCTCATTTCTCCCTTGCTTTTATAATGCACAAGTGGCAAGCCTACTGGTTACACTGTCAAACTAGTAATTAAATAAGCCAAATCTGAATTCATATTCTAAAAATGTTGTACATTTTTAGAAACGTACATTTTAAGTACATATTGTAAAAACACCTGCAGCAAAGCATTCTTAACATGACCCCACTCATAAAATTGGATCTGAATGGTGGATGCATATCACTGTTGTTCCCTAACAATAGCATCTGATTTGTAAACATGCTAATAGTGTTTTGCATATCTTAATTTATCACAACTGTTCATGCAGATGAGGTGTCCATATATGCAATTAACCACTGAGGAAAGTGCCTCATTTACATCTACAATCACAATATTTGTAAATTACATGTACTTTTAAGTATGCTTCTTGTGATGCTGTTGAGGGTTATCTTTTTTAAAATCAGGCGTGTTCTTGGCTGGCTGCTGTATCTCTGAAAAATACTGAATTTCGTTTGTAAAGCTTGGCAACTTTCATGTCTGCTTTATTTAGTGAAGAAATTTTCATAATTGGAACTTATGTATGTAGCTTTCTTGTTTTAGTGTAATTTAATAATACTCTCAATGCAGACAGTAACTTTCTGCTAATGAATTTTAAATTGAAATCTTGTTCTGAAAAATTATTCATATCTCAAATTTAAATTCCATTGGACCTTACAAAAGATGAAATATTGCATCATTATTATTCAGCAGGAAAATTTTCAAAGAAAATTTGACTGCTACAGGAATTGTTCAAGAACTAAGGACATCAATTCACTACAGTTTTAGAGAAGATAGCAGTCTTGAAGGGATTTGAGTTTGGGCGCTTTTTACATAAAATTCAAGTAGTGACTATGTATAATCTGGATCATAACACGGTTCTCATTGTCAGCAGAACATTAGCCCGAGCTTTCAGAACTGAATTCCAATTATAGCAATTGTATTCTCTTTGTTCAAAATAGTTCTCATGGTTTGAAAGACTACAGCAGAGTATCTAAACTGTAGTCACAGAGAAGTGTGCCTTAAAGCTGGCTGCTCACACAATAATGTCTCTATTCATAGAAAAATTGGTGGCCAAAGGGAGATGGAATGCAGAACAAAAGCAGACAATTCTGCATATTTTCTTTCTTAAATCAGTGTAGACCATTGCTCTATGCTGATTTATACCAAGTGAGGGCCTAACATAACTAATACTCATTTACCCATCACGAAAAAGCAAAATGGATTTTCTTTTAGGATCACAAAGTATTTCCTTTGCAGGCAAAAAGGATAAATCCACTATGCAAAATTTAACTGCTGCTTTTAGATGGTTGGTCCAGACAGACAGAAAGTAATGACACTGTGAAACACCAAGGCTGCCTCAGCCACTGTTAGATTTATTCTTTTCAGAGCAACAAAAAGTTACTGCCCTAATTAGCACTTGAGCTCTGTGGTGCTCTTACTGGATACTTCTCCGGCTATAGCAAGTTTTGGCTTAGCAGGGCCTCTCTGACAGCTCCACCTCATCAGCCACTGGAGCTGTCAAGAACAGGGTAAAGGGTGCAGAGTACTTGAGTTACCAGGATTTAGCACTTGAGAGGACAGCTGTTGGACCTCTTGGCATAAGCAGTCCCAGTCCTGCCAACAACCTCCATCACACACACTATGAAAGAGGTTTAAACCAGGGAATTAGGGATCAGCTCAGAAGGGCACTGTGTTGCTTTGCATTATTTCAATAGCTGAGCAGCTAGACCAATTTTCCCTTCAAAAGCTGCTTTTTAGTGTGATCCTAGCATACTTCATCTATACATTTTCTTCCATAATCCTAGAAATAAAGCAGAGTCTAGAAAATTCAGAGAGTACACAGTGATCTAGCTGTAGAATGAGTTTCTTTCATTTTCCCTGGATAGACTGTGGAAGGAGGTGGCAAATAGAATCAATAGAGGACTGCTAGATTTTGACTTCAGAAGTAATTAATTTTAACAAAGGACATTTCCAAGGTTTGCTTCTCTGGCCAAAAAAGTGGCAAGATGACTAGTCCTCCTCATTATGTTCCTCTTGGTTTGCCATATTGAGGGTTTTCCTAAGCTTAAAGCTTGTAAGAAGTTGTAAGCAATTATCCAAGGAACTACAAAAAGGACCTGTATCCTCTTGAGAATAAGAACAGCTTCTTCCAGCTTTGAAACTAAGCCAAAAATGAGTGATTTTAGAAGCAGACTTTTTGAGGACCACCCTGAAACCTTTTGCAGGAACATTACATACAGTCAGTATTCTTGGAGTAATTCTCTAAAACAAGACACCATGGCAAAACCAGGAGTGACCCAGGTGTTACAGTAAAAACAATGATCTGTATCTTAAGCTAGATCTGTAAAAGGATAAGAAAATCTAATTCCTAGCCAGTGCTGATGACAGTGCTTTAAGAAATGTAAGTGAGCCATTATATAGACAGCCTTGTGTGAAAATCCAAGGAATTAAGGAGATAGCATACTGATACAACTAGGTAACTGAACACACCAAAGAATGAAGGAGCTGCTAGAAGAAGTCCCAGTGCACAACAATGTGTGGCTTTAGGGTGAGCCTGTATGCTCTGCTGACTCAAGAGGGGTAAAATGTCAGGTAGTTTCAAAGTGTTGGATCAAAATGACGTCAGAAGAAAAATTTTTCACCTGAGCATTAAGTAAAACTCTCATCACATCTGTTTTCCTTTATTCAGTTGCTGGAAGGAGGTGGAGAAGTAGGTGGGGGGGGGCAAGAATGTCTCTGGAGAAAACCTCTGCCAACTTCAAAGCATAGGAAAACCTGTTCAAGCAGTTATTTCAGCAAGAACAGATCTCCAGCACAGTGTTAGTTGGCTCATGCTCAGACAAGCTCTAAGAGCTGTTATGTCAGCCTTGATCAACCAAGGTGCAGCAGCCATGCTTCACAGAATCACCTAGGTTGGAAGGGACCTTTTAAGATCATCTAGTCTAACCAATGAAAAAAAAAAATAAAGCAAGACAAAAAACCAAACAACCACAAACGAACAAAAAAAACTCCACACAAACCCCACCCCACACCCAAACCACCACCAATCCACTACTCATCCATATCCCCGAGCACCATGTCAACTTGTCTTTTGAATACCTCCAGGGATGGTGCCTCAACCACCTCCCTGGGCAGCCCATTCCAATGTCTGACAACCCTTTCAGTAAAGAAATATTTCCTAATATCTAACCTGAACCTCCCCTGGTGCAACTTGAAGCCATTTTCCCTTGTCCTAACATCTGTGACCTGGGAGAAGAGACCGACCCCCACCTCTCTACAGCCTCCTTTCAGGGAGTTGTAGAGCTTCATTGCAAAGTAGGTAGTCAGTCTGTCCTTGATGATCTCACCACCTTCATTTGTGGGCAAAAAGAAAGAAAGAGAAGCATGGCTGTATATTCTGTGCTGTACATGAAAATAACATATACCTAACGTCTTGTGAAAAGGAGAGGGTCACAGAGAGGATACGGAAGGAACCTAAAGAATGATTTCTTTTAAACAGAGAGTTGTTCCTTAAGTCACAATCCTGTCAAGAGTTCTGCTTCCATCAGAAACTAGCAAAGCATCTAAAGTATACAGCTAAAAGCATGGGTGCCATTTGCCATTCACTGCATTTGACAGGAAAATGAAAAGGAGATGGTGATCCTTCACTGTCCAATCCAATCAGATTACACCGTGATTCCAAACCGATTACCTGAAAAAAGTAATGTAGTCTCTCTCAGAAAAATTAGAGTGTGATGTGCAGGCAGTAATATTTGAAGTATGCTGTTCAGAAATTTAGCACTTTTTTCTTTTAAAGAAAGGATTTTACATTGATTTTTGGAGCCTGGTCTCCCTGTTTCGAAAAATGGTAACTCGCTAAGATAGGCAGAACCAGTTAATACAAAAAATCCATCTTTTCTTTTCTTTCATTAAAGTGTTAAAATAACTTAAAACCTCAGATTAGACAAATCAAATGGTAAGCATCTTTGATTTAGTAAAGATAGCAAAGCAGGCATTAGACTGAGCTGACATGAAAACATTAAGACCACTTCTGGGAATTGCAATGTTTTTGAAATCTACGTTATTAAGAATTACTTGTTGTCAGAAGTGCTTATAGATTTTTCTGTCTTTAAAAGTTGTTTTTCTGGTTGTTTTTTTTTGGTTTTTTTTTTTTTTTTATTATTCTGGCTAGCAAGAAATACTTTTTGAGGCTAGGGTTTTATTAGAAAAATTCTTATGAATGCAACATTGTACTAATAAACATAGGAGCCATTGTTTTCAAAAGAATCACAACTACAGCAGCTTTTTTCTTTCAATTTCTCCCCCCATCATGCAAAACACCTTGTAAATCATAGCAAGCATTGTTCATGCCAGAGAGCTCTAAGGTCATCAAATCCAAGAAACAGTTTGGAAAATCTCTCAACATTTTTGAGCTATAACCATTTCACATGGCTTATAAGCAGTTTATAGGCTTTGATTCTTGCATTATTAACATGGTCCATATCTGGAGTTTTCAATAATAAAGCATTTTACCCCCTAACTAGAAATCTCTTTCTTTTTCTGGAGCAATTAATTATCCTGGCCTGAAAGATCAGATCCAATATACAAGAAGAGTTTTGTACAATGGTCACTGGAGTTTCAAAACTTCGTTCATTTCATGATTTTATTCTGTGCAAGTGCCATCAGTTTCCTGATACTGGAGAGAGAAATTCAGCATGGGATGTTTTTTTCCTTAAGTTTTTCTTTGATTTCCCTCACTAATGAAATACTGTATTTGAACATTTGAAAGAAAGCAAGCAAGAAAAAGGCACACTTTTCCTTGCTGGAGTACGTCTGTTCTTTCAGTAATAAAGACTAGATTCAACCCATACAGCAATAGGATTATAATTTGGAAGGAGCTTTAAATGTACAAATTCTTTTCCCTTTTCTTTGCAAGCCAAGTGATGTCCTATAGCGTGCAAGTGTTGTGGTACAGTTGAAATGATTATCTGAATATCTTGTAGCTTGTGATGGGAAATTGGCAGGACTTTGGCTGTCTAAATAGTTTGAAAGTGTCTTGAAAGAGTAGAGGCTGTGGTGCACTTCCACTCCTAGCCTGCTTTGGCTGACAAGGTTTGGCACCTGCCATTAAAGAGCTATGAGAAAGATAAAACCCACTCTTAATGGGCTTGTGGATTTTTCTTGGTAGATGGAAGTTGTCAGGCAAATTAGTTTCCCTTTTGCTCTTACTCCACTCTGCAGCTGCTGTGGGCCAGTGGGCTGCTGGGCAGTTTGCCTATGGGCAGAGCAGAGTTTCAAAACATATTTTGCAAGAAAGAGGTCCTGGCTCATTGGGTTCAACCTTCCACATTAACAGTGTATCATACAAAGATGTTTCGCTGAGGAAGGGCCACAGAACAGTGACAATACACTCTTCAAGTGACCCCCTTCATAAAATCTCCTGACTGCATAATATTTCTAAACAGTAGCATTATAACTATAATTTAAGGCAAAGAGGCAAAGACTTATAACCATTCTGTAGTAATATGTAAACTATAATTAAATTGTGATAAACCTACCCATTTTTCACGTTTTGAAAGAATCTTACCTCTATCTTATAGGAGAATAATTAATTAGATTCAGGTGCAGATGGGACAAAGAGATCATGAAAATGTGTAAGAAGGTAAAAGCACCTGCACCAAAGCTCCAGTCATCAAAGAGGACACGTAACCATTGAACAATTTGATTGGAGAAAAGACACGTGTGCTTGTTGTATGAAAAGGTGCATAAACAGCTTATCTCATCGATTGTGCTTTTTAAAGCCTCTCAGGAAAATAACTGAAGGGGTTCCTCTTCTCAGAGGCAGCCAGCTCAACCTGTATTTAAACCGACTCGGTGACAGAACCCAGGGTCTGAACTCTTCGTTCCTGTTGGAAGCTAAGACTCCTCTCTGAGAAGGAGTTTAGAAAGTGAAAGGGTCTACTCTGAACCTTGTGACTTGGCAGGACAGTCTTCCTGGACACTTCTTTAACACTAGCACATGTCTCATTAAATTGTATGTCTATTCCAGGCACTACTAGAGAAGAAAAATAAAGTCAAAGAGCCAAAGAAACCCCTCCGTTTGCTTGAAAAATTAGAAAGGCCTGTTCCTCGGCTACCCACTCCAATCCTGGAAAAACCATCAATTGTAAGTGGGCTGGGTTTAGCCCTTTTTCTCTGTTGATTCCTGATTGTTTCTTCCATGGTTGTTAAAGGAATGCCCAGAGAAGAGAAGAAGTGAACTTTGTCTTTTTTGGGTGAATTCATGGTAGAAATAGCCATCAGTATTTCTTAAGACTCTCTTAGTCTCTCTTTATTCTATAAAGATACTAGCAACCAAAAAATTGAAAATCTTTTACAATATCTATTGGCCAAGTCTTTAACTAAAATTTATTTCTAAATATATAAATTAGGAGACATGTTATTGCCTTGTTCTCAGGGAACAAAAAGGCAGATGATTATTATTATTATTGTCTTCCAACCTTCTGATCTGACAACACTATCATAATCCAGCAGAGCAATTAAGTTTAGTCCCACTGAAGTCAGTGAGATTTTGGGTACTTAGCACCGAGCATGCCCTTCATTAATTTGCAGGAGTGAAGCTCTTGTCAAAGCAGGATGCAGTCTTTGATGAGCACACAGAAAATGATTCTTCTGCAGAGATTGAAATAGCAGTAATGATGTGTCATGGGGGATGTGATATGGTGTAGGAAAAAACAACTTTTTAGTGGAGCTGCAGATTTTTTTCCTTTCTTGAAGTAACATACTTGAGAGGTGGTTGCCCCAGTGGATTGCTTTGTCTGCTTGTTAACATCATTTTCATGATGTAGTAAGAATCAGTCACAATTACCATTTAAACTTGTGAATTTAAGAGAATCACACAACCATGAAAGTGAGAGAGAGAAAGACTCACTAGATCATCCATGCTGTCTTCCTTTGTGCAGTATGATGTCCTATGTTCTATACAGTCTATTTCAAGATGACTGAAACAAGAATATCTCCTTGGGAAGAGCTTTTCACAGCTTTACTAAGTAGGTATTAGATATTGTATTGCAGTGATACATTTACACTATTTAGATTTTTCAGTTTAGCAGATTTTAAAGTAATTCAAGGTAACATGGAAAGAAATCAGAAAGATTTATCTCCCAGTTGTAGTCATTCTTGAGCTTGTTTAAAGATTATAATTTTTAAATAGAGTTCCAATATATTAGAATACCACCTAAATTAATTCTGTCAACCTCTAATTTATTTTCAAGTATCTTTATGTGTGAACACATAAAAGACTGGAGTTCTCCAGCAAAGCTCAATCTGTAAAATTAGGCCACTTCAGCCACCGAAGAGCAGCACTAACATCTCTTGCCTTGCAGAATCCACATAAGGTTTCTCCTACCAGCAGCTGGCTGCAAGGAGCACTGGAAGCAAAGCTCTTCTCTGTCCTTAATGCTTCTCTTCCTGCCATACAGACACAAGTACCAGCTGCTAAGTGCACCAGCCTCTTCCTGCTAGAGTTGAAGATCTCTAAAGGAATGCATGCCAGAGTGACAGGCAGATGGCATTGACCACAAGGGATACTTATATCTACTGTATCTACTACTACTGTAGTGCCTCCTCAGCTCCTCTCCCCATCTCATTTCTTATGCACTCACTGGCCATGACAAGCTCACAGAGTATCTCTGAATTAATTCATTGGTTTATCACTTTCTCCCAGCCTCCTCTAGTTTTCAGCCTTCTCCTAGATCCTTCTATATCCTTAATTCTTTTTTTTTTTTTTCCCCTGCATGATAGGCTTTCCATCTCCCTCATTCTTTCCTGCTGGTCTGTAGCAGGCAGGTGGAGAAGCTTATAATTAGTCTTGCTAAGGGATCATTTGAAGCACTGAACAACAGGAATACAGAAAAATAGAACCCACAAAAATCTAATCCAAACCTTAGTTTACATGAAATCAAGCAGTTTGGCTTACCTGCCCAGTATACGTGCCATCCCCATTTTCAAAACTCTGTCCTGAAGGGCACACTGTAGCCAGGTGATACAGTATTAGATACAGCTTAGCTCTCTGACTGGACTGGAATTTCATCCCTTCTTCCCAGAAAAAAAAGAACATACCAAATCATAAGGCAATCCTTTGGATAGTTCTGCTTTGCTTCTCCTGGGTGGTGGCATGGAAGGCAGAAATGTTTCCTTTTGCATTTGGAAAACTTAATCTTCAACACCTAAGAAAAAACAGAGACTAAGATTCAAGCCCACACCACATCTCTCATCCCACGCTCTTTCCTATTTTTCCAGCACTTCTAAAATACCACATTTCAATGCAAACCTCATAGGCTCTTTATTAAAAAAACTTCCTTGCAATTTTTAGATTGCTTTTTATCTTTCCCAGGTACACAGTTGGCTTTTTCCTTCTGCTACTGTCAATTCCAAAAGAGAAGACCTTTCAGCAAGAAAAAACACTGCCAGTTGTGCTTTCTTCATTTAAAATAAGCCTTTTAAAGTTATTTTTCTCTTATGGTCATATTCCCTTTCCTAATTCCAGCATTGTTCTTCCAAGTTGGTATCAGAACACAATGCTAGGCCAGTAAAGTTCTCAAAGAGATGATTCACAATATAATGTAATTAATTTTATTTCCAAACTATCACTTTCTGAGTCTTAAATTTACTGGTCACCACTGGAATAAATATCAAAATAAAAATTGTATATGTTCCATTTTAATGTAATCCCTTTATTTATGCTTTCCAGCTCTCTTGCACCTCCTTCAATAATAATTGACCTGTTAAATTAATGTAGCTGATGCTCATTTTTCAAACTACAAATAGTACTTTTAACAAATACAGTCATTTTCTCCATCAACATCTCCTTATCATTAGGTACTTGTCTCTAAAGACCCTCTAAAATCTCAAATAGTATCTAATTATACAACCTTTCTCCCCCACCTCTTATAAATCATGGAAGTATGTATTATTCTGACTCACCTTCCTTTCCCTAGAAATCAGAAGAATATTTTTCAGGAACAACTGAGAAAAAGCTGGATATGAGTTAGACTTTTTGATAGTTAGATGGATAATCTATAGAAATTCCAGTCTCCAAAGGAATAATTAATTTTTGTGTGGATATTTGTTGTGTTTTGGCAGGAGGAAGAGGAAAGAGAACTGGCAGTGATCTATCTGCAGAAGTTGCTCCGAGGCAGGGCTATTCAGAACATGGTATTCAGTGTCTCTTAGTTTATGTCTCTCTTCAGAATGATGGTATGAATGATTGAAAGTGTGTTTGCAATCTTTCTTCCACAGCACTAATCAAGGGTAATGAGGCTTCTGCAGCATATCCTTCTGTATGTTATCTGGAGTCCTTCAAGGCTGAAGTCTTTGCTCTCCAGCCCAGATTTTTTACAGGAACTTCTAGGTTCCTGTATGTGTCTGTGAGTGTCTCCCTGCTCCTGCCATCCCCTACACTCAGCTGTTTAAATAGATGCTTCATAGCAGTTACTCAAATGACAAATTCTAGACTAGATCTGAACCATGAGTACATGTTGCCTTGATTACGCCAAGATCCCAGGCACAAGAAACCTCCCAGATCCCAGCAGGGCAGCTTGTATTTCATGCCATCCTTCCAGTCTCCTGTAATGGTGAGCTGAACCTTAGATGAGGAGCAATTGAAGGGTAACACCATGATTTCCAGCAAGTGCAGGACCCATCATTCTGCTTTCAATTGAGCAGAAGTGGGTCTAGGTAAAAATTGAGTAGCCATGCCTCATAAGCTTTACATTAAGTGAGTCCATGACTTTTGATCAGACCCATCAAGAAGGTTTGTTTTCATGCCTGCTGATAATATCATTGCTATTTTCTCTTGCATGAACTTTTTAATGTTTGTGAAGTGTTCCCAAGAGGGACCCTTACCTGAGCTTTAGCAAACAATGCAATACTGTGAAGGTGGTTTGAGGTGAAATACAGTCTTTCCGAGCCTTCTCTGGGTCTGTGGTGATCTGTGAGAAGGATGTTGGATGCCATTACAGGACTGTTGATTTTCTTATCGTGAAATGTCCCATCACTTTAGGAATCTCCTTCCAGCTACTACTGGATGAGAAATACATGACTCAGTTGGAGAATGATGTGAGTAGGGTTGAGTGATCCTTTGTGGCTGTTGGAAGTCCTGTTGGAAGAGATGAAATGAAATGTCAGGGAAGGACTGGGCCACATAACCCCATAATAGGGAGAGGAGGAGCTTCAACAACCTCCCCACCAATTTATTGCTTTGAATTTTTGCTGGACTCCCCAAAAACCCTGGACTGAGGGAAAAGGGGCAATACATTCCTGTGGTTTGAGTTCCGTGTGAAGCCAAACACAATGAAAAAAAATAATTATTTTATAATAAAGTAGCAAGGGATCATCTATATTCTACAGCAGAAAAAATAATTTATTTTATAATAAAGTAGCAAGGGATCATCTATATTCCACAAACCCTCATTTGAGGGTTTAGGCAAGATTTAGGCAAGAGGGTTTAGGCAAGATTTACCTGACAGCAATAGCGTTTGCCTAAATGCATCCACAAATTTGTTACTGAGACCTAGGTCCATGTTGATCTATATTCTCCATTTAATATGCTTGGTTGTTTGACTTTATTTTAAAGATGTTTGAAGGGAAGGAGAAGCGGCTGGAACTGATCCAAGAGCTACACACCACTCACGCACTCCAGGAGGACAGACAGCTGCTTTTGAAGGCAGAGGAGCAAATGACACTGGCCCTACAGCAACAGCACAACTTGCAAATGCACAAGGTTTGCCCATATAGATGATTTACAACAGTCCTGAACGGGCACTCTGCTCTTGCAGTACCACCAATACTCTCACATTTAATTTCTTTATGTTTTCTATTGTCCACAGCACAGAAAAGCCCCCAAGTAACAAAAATGCTCTCCTGGCACAGGCCAAGCATTGAATGCCTGAGGGGCTAAAATTGCTTTCACTGCTGTGGGGGCTCTGGGGAATCTCAGAAACAGACTGAGGCACCCTTACCACAGCTGCTACCCAGGCTGCATTTGCTTTGTTTGCAGACAGAGCACTTATTTATATTTACAGGGCTTTGAACAAACTGCACTGTCAGATTTCCCATATTTCAATCCATTTGACTAGTGCTGTGACCTGGCATCACAATACATGCTTGTCACTCACATCTGTCAGATGTTTCACTGAATGTGTACAACTGCTCTCTCATTTCTCTGTTCCTTTTCTAGCTTGGCACTCTCCCATGCTCCTCCTCAGGCAAAAAGCATCACAAAAGAAGCCAAAGCAGACTGACTTTGTAAATCTTGCTGGGCTTGAGACTTCTAGGACCTTAGCAATGGTGTCACATTATTATACTTGCCACTGTTATGGAGAGCAGAGAAATGTTGGGCTCCATTGTCTGCCAAAAATCTAGTGAGAGCTGAGGATGTAAATTCCCCTCCTGTTCCCTTGCAGGCAGATACTGGCCTACAACGGATCATAAAGAAATTTTGTCCAGACTTCACTGCATCTCAGACATACAGTAACTCCCACATTCCTGCATGTTTTCCTATAGTTTTTACTACCTCCCTGTTTTCTCAGTGACCAGCTGTGAGGCATTTCTGCAGGTTCCAGATTATGATAACAGTATCCACTGGCCAGTTGGCCTGAAGATGAAGCCAAACCACCGCTTCCTGCTGGGTGGGCAGCAACAAAATTTCCCCTCAGATCTCAGTAAAAATTGAACCAATTGACTGTTTTTTACTGTTCATCATTTCCAGATGCTCCCTCATACACAGGGAGCCCAGGTGTGGAATGCAGGAGTACAGAATTTTTATACTGAGGAATTAAGAGAAAAATAGAAGCCTTAGGCATTAGGAACTTGAAATGCTCCTTTTCTTCTGGAAGCCCAGGTGATAGTGAAGGAGACAACAGTTCAGACACTATAATGACATTCATAGAGAAGGAGAGATTGAAAATAGTAAAGATGCTGACCTCTGATCTCAGATTTTCCTTTTGGGAGAGCCACTATCCCCCTCTGCTGGTATCTACCTCCCCTACTCCAGCATTTTTTTTTTACTATATCTCTGAATGCAAACAATTCAAAGCTCAGGTCTTCAAACATTTTGAACTTTTAAAGATTCTGGAATGCGTATGCGGGAGTTTTCTATCTGTGTGTCTATTTTAGAAAGTCACTGATGACTCACAGTTCTTTAGTTTTTGGTGGTCACAGGTTTTTTCAGGTTTTTTGCCTTTCCAGTGTAAAAAGAGGCATTTTTCAAGAAATGCTTCCTGGAGAAAGAAGATGGAAACTGCAGATAAAATGGTGAAAGATGAGTGGTTGAAAATTTTCAATCTTGTGTATAGTGAAAGTCTAAGACAAGAGTGTTCCTCGGTTGTTTCCCTCCATTTCACACAAGTTCTAGACACAGCACCTGGAGCAATAAAGAGGAAGCAACATGTTAGTTTGGTGTTCTCCATCCCTGTGGGCTGGTGCAGTTACTGCATTGCCATCTTCTGTCTGAAACACCAGGGGCTAAGCACTGTTGCCTCTAGATGTGTGCAACACCAACAGTCCCACTTTCTTTGAAACACTGCATGAGCACAGCAGTGTAAGAAAGCTGATTTATAACTACTTGTCTGGGACATTTCAGCTCCATTTTGAGTTTTACATTTAGGTCTACTGTGTTACTTTCTAATTATTCCACCACAGCATCCCAGCCAGTTCCAGAACATTCCCTGTTGATTTAAGTTTGTTAGAAGTTAGTAATTTGTACAGTTTTAGGTAATAACTCAATACCTAAAACTGCAGGGACTCATGGTTGCTCTATTATCTCAGCAAGTTGAATCACTTTGGTCGCTTCGTGAATGTCCAACCACAGACATGCCATTTCACTGGGGGTTTGAGCTGTTAACGACCATTTCTTATCCTTAAGAGAGGACAGCAATGTGGCTGTACTCACAATTCCAGAGCTTCCTAAACCTTTACTCAAGCTTTCTACTCACAAAGATTGAGGGTTTACTTTCCAAATGCTAAAAAGAAGCTTCATTTGCAACTTTTGATGCTATTTTTTCTCTTCTGGTCTAGCTCAGCTTAGGAGGGTATGCACCTAGAGTAATTCCATTGTCACCCTTTCTTCATCTGGGCAGTTCAGCATTCCCCAGTAATGAGCAGATGGCCACAGCAACTATTCTAGTTATACTCACAGCCACAAAAGCAGTTCCTAATAACTGGAATACAGCATGTCTAGTGCTTTATCTCCTCCCACCCACTCAAGCATAGGGGCTGCTTGTTCTAGTGTGACAATGTCAGGATTATTCCCAGACAGACTAGTTTTACCATCTTTTAGCCTCTTGATGCCATCAGATCCTATATGCAGGGACACTACATTATGCAGAATCCAGGCCAGTGCATGTAAAACAAGAAGAATGCAAAACTCCATGGTCTGAGTGGATGTTGCAGAGCTGTTTCACATGCCTGTGGGTAGTCCTGGGACTTTGAACAACATTCCTGGGGTTTCTAACGTAATTCTTTGCATTTTTTTTTTTTTTTTTTTTTTAAAAAAAAGCTATCATCAGTGGAAAAACACTTGGCCAGGGAAGAAGGAAGGGTACTGGCGAACATGTTTGATTTCCTGTCCAAAGAGCTGTTGAGGCTGCAAGAAGAACGGAAGATCCATGCTTTTGTCATGCTGGCCGAGAGGCAGAGGCGGATGAGGGAAGCGGAGGAGAGCGGACGTCGTCAGGTGGAAGAGAGACGGCGTAAGGAAGAAGATGAGATTTTCAAACAGGCAAGAGAGGGGGACTGGTGGGACTGTGGACGGCTTGTAGGAACCGCCTCCTTGTGGAAAGGTCCAGATGGAAGGGAGGTGCTTCAGCTCTGACTTTGGTGATGGATAGTTTTGAAATTGAGGTCTTACTGAAGAGAGGGTGATTCCCTCCTAAAAGAGTCATGCCCATTAAATTAAGGATGATCCAAATCCTCCTGCAGGCAGTCCTGTTAGGCATATCATGAATGGATGTAGGTTTCTTAAATATCCACAATAAACACCTGTGGAGAACAGATGCACCTAGATCATCTTTAGAAATAATGTTATGTCAGCACTTCATCTGTTCAGCAAAACTATTAGGTGCTCTCCCAGGAAGGATGACTTTAAGCAAAGTTTTGGAAAGATTTTGCCCCCCAGAAGTAGACTGCAAATAATAAGAGGTCAAAAAATTATTGTGATGTAATGTAACGGATAACATAACCTTGAAATCCAGAAACAAAAATCCTGAATTACTATATGCCATAACTAGTCCATAGTTCTATATTTTTATTCCCTGGCTCCTGACTGCATGAAGTATATTTCTTCCAGTTGAAAGGAATGAGTGGGAGCCTAATTGACTAAACCAATAATTTTCAAACTTTGTGGGAGGAGGTTAATACCAAGAGAGTCTGGCATCATGTTTATTTTTCTTTTAATTTTAGCTTCTCCTCTTATCTTTTCTGCATCTCTGAGTGGGAAGCAAGGAGGGTCAAAGCACCATAAACTTATGCCCTTCAGATTAGAAGAAGGAAAACACCTATTTCTAGAATCTCTGCTCAACAACCATTATAAGGAAACCAATATTTTTATCTTGGTTTTCCTCATGTTACTTTGACTGGCTTGAAACCTCTTCCTTCAGGATTTGCTTGAATGAAAGCTGATTAATTTACTGAAGTCAATACTGATGATTAGCAGTTGTTGCTCAGGGGACCATAGAACTGAGGAAGCAACTGCCATTGCATTCACAGAACCAACCTGCCGCAGCAGAATTGAAGCTGCAAATAAGTTTTTCTTCTACCACTGGTTCTTTCCTGCACTTGTTTCTGTTCAATTAGTTCTCAGAAAGAGTTATTAGAAAATAATTTTGTACACGTTATTCTTCCCAGAAAGCACCTCTGAAACCAAATCTCAGGCTGGGCTGCCTGAAATTAAGAGTCTGGTGAAAATCTGTTGTTCTTGCTTCTTTGGAAATCTGCTTCCACCATGCTCCCGGCAGGGCAATAAGCAGAGGAATAACATCTTGGTGTTTTGTTCCAGGTGGTGAAAATGCACCAGAGCACTGTTGACTCCTACTTGGAAGACATTATCCTGAGTAGTGTGGAGAACACATCTGAAGAAAAAGCCAGGGAAGAGATTCAGAGAATGGCTGTAGAAATCAATGACATTACTTACGAAATGGAAAGTCGGTACGTTTTTAAACGGCACATAAGAGGCTGTTTACAGCACTTTAGAAACTGCCTGACCATCTGCATCTGTGTTTGGGTGTATAATTTAAGTCATGGGAAGGGCAGAGCAATACTGTTCATCTCCTAATCACCTCCTTGGTGCGACTGCTGAATGGGAATTACACTGTTACTACCTGGTACACGTATATAAATCCATCAGAACCTTATTTCTATACACCATGGGCCAGATTCCCTTTGCAAATCACTTGTGGGACCTGTGAATTACCCCTTTTAGACTTCTCCATACCAATGTGATGCTGTGACTGAACTTTAAGTGAATCTGGGAACTGCCTAAAGCAATAGCCATTCATACTGGTCTTTTCATTTATTTACACTACTACAGAAAATCTGTTTGAAAGAGATGCTAAAAGATACAGCTATACAGAAGCCTTTTCATTCTGGGGTGGCTGTTCTTTAAGAAACTGCCAATTTCCATGGGGGTCAGTCATATTGATGGCTGCCTGACAAGGCACTTTGAGCAGGGTAGGATGTTGGGAACACCACAGTCTTGTGTTTGGCTGGGGCACCAGCAGTGAATACTTTTTAGGACCTGCCAAACCTCCAGTTCAGTTTCTATGCTCTTTTTTTGGAATTGAGCCATAAAAATCCCAATGACACAGTGACTTTCCTATGGTACAGCAGCTGTGTATTTTGTAACTAGATGAATACATCCAGAATGTTGAAATCCTTGGGGAGAATGAAGCATAGATAATGCATGCAGCCCCTGGGCCAGTTGGGAGCCCACCAAACACTGGCATGGAAAAGAGCGTGGGGACCAGCCAAATGCAGAGTCACAAAAGGGAAGAATTTAGCAAACTCAGCAATGGGCCAAAGACTAAATTGACAAAGATGCAAATCTTCAGAAGCATCTGACATGTTTAACTCAGTTTGTCATCAGCGAGTACTGGGCTTCTAAATACCTTCAAGGCTAAGGAGTCTAGAGTGATCTCTCCCTAGAAATATTGCTTTCCAATAGAGTATTGAACACATTGGCAGTGCAGTGCCAAGGGGAATAGTCACACTGTCACCTATTTGTAGGATAAAGAGAGAGCCAGATGACAATAACAATACACTCCCTTGAAAATGGTGAGAATATTTACAAGGGAATCTTGTGTTTGCAGAGGTGATCTGGAAAGAAAATTAAAATACTAATACCACTCTGCATCTGTTCTGTAGTCGAACTCGCCTACAGTCAGAAGAGATTGTGGCAGAGCTGGTTTATAGTTTCCTGATTCCAGAAGCTGCGAAAATGTCTATGAGAGAAAAAGGTAAGGAGTCCAGTAACTTTATTCTCTTTGTGAACTGTTTCAACCTCCTCACTCTAGCTCACTGACAGGAAAGATGCAGTGAGAAGAGTTGCCTCACTTCTCCGAGATTTCTCATTTGCACTCTGCAGGTAGAAAGTTAAGACCTCTAATCCTTTTTCACCAATTTCTCATGAGCTTTAGTCTTTTAAAATGGTGGCCTGAATTCAGATCTGATGTAAATTTGGTGTATCATCTGCAACAATAAAACTACATTAAAGGAATCAGCCCATTGCACCTTCAAAAACAAACTGTGAAAAGTTCTTAAGTAACATGGCTGTGAATTGTCTGTTATAGGGCAATTTCTAAAAACTGCAGAAGCCTTTAATAGGCAGATTACTTAAATATATACCATACGTGGAAGGAAGATTATATGCTTTCCTATGCTTTGCCCCTTGACCCCAATTGGTTGAGAGCTAGAAACAAAGATAAGGTTTTAGGGTTGGCTGTAGTAGCATCATGTTTTAAGTAGATAATCTTGTAGCTGTAAAGGATGCTTCTGTTTAGCCAAAATGGAATAATATCTGTCAAAATACAGAGGGGAAGGCCCTGGAAACCTGTGTCTTACATTGAGTATCATCAATAAATGGCTATTCTTAACTGGGATGTTTCCACTGACCAGCACACTCAGAAGACCGTGACTAAACCAGTCACACATAGAAAGTGGATATAACCTGAGAAAAGCAATTGTATCACAATAGAGTCTGAAGTGGTCCTTGCTGCAGTGTACTTCTCTGCCTCGAGAACAAAGGCATTTACTTCATTGCTTTTTTTGTTGCTTTGTGAATGAAAATGCAAACCCTTCAAACACATTTTGCAGCCTCTGAATTGTGCAAACTTTTTTCTTCCTAGTTCATGTGTTTGTCACAACAACAGTATCTGTTCAGCAGCTGTCAATTCTGCATAGTCTTAAATCAGCTCTCTTCTCCTTAGCCCTGCTTCTGCAAGCCTACCAAGCAGGTGATGTAATTTTAGTCAGTGGAGCCTGCAGCTCAGACACTAGCACACACGAGTTAGTCTGTCTCAGAAACAAGAACAGAAAGAGAAGACCTGGAGATGGGCTAGGATTCTGGACATACAGAGGTACCATCAAGGAAAAAAAAGCATGTACTGGGCATAAATGCAACAGGAGATACTGAACAAAACACCTCCAAAGCATGCTCAAGGAACAGAGGAAAAAAAATAATCTTCAAAATCTGTGCATAGTTAGAGTGGGTTTGTCTGGAAAGCAGAGCTAGACCCAGACAAAAATTAAAATGGATGCTGGTGGAAGAGGTAAAACAATATGTGATAAAGTACAAGAGCTCCTTCAAACACAATCAGGTGAAATTTGCTACAATATTCTTGTGACAGTAGACAGAAAATGTCAGGAAGAGACTTGGCTCACACTCTCTTCTGCTGTTGCTGCGTGGGGTGGAAGGGTCGAAGAATGGCATTAGATCTCACGAGCACATCACTGTATTGCATATCCGTGGCAGCTTTTAAAGCTTTCCCTATAGAGAGCCAGATTATTCATTACAAATCTGTGTTTTACCAACCTGGCACACGCTTGAGCATACACCTTCCTTGAAACCAGCACAAAGTGAGCTGAGCCACAGTTGTCTGGCCTGCCAGAGGAACAAATCCAGTTGTATAATAAAAATCTGAAGGCCTGCAAGTTCCATCTGCCTACACTTTAACTTCTCCTTGAACATCTCTATTTTGCCATTACCTAGTCTTGTCTTATTTGTTTTCTCTTTTTGCCACATTCCTATGCATAAAAGCTGGGATTATCCAATACTGGCTCATCCTGAAACCCCTCTGAACCCTCCTTAGAAGTCAACGTGCCGAGATGAAAAAAAGCCTTGTTTTTAAGAAGACAATCACTCACCAGTTTGACCCCGCTTTCTTTTCGATGGAATTCACTGTGGGTGGAGGAACAGACTGCAGCAATACCAGGAGACTATTCCCAGTGCAGTTGATGTAGTTCACACATATACAATTGAAACCAAAATGCCTTGGGTAGAGAAAGCTCTCCTGGGAATTGAGAGCTGCCTGGTGAAGGTCAGCTTTTCAGAAAGTGTGATCCAGTTGCTTTCATTGTCAACAAAAAGGACCTGGGAGGTGGGCAAACATAAACAGGATGGGTTAGTAAGGTTGGGCAACTGTCAGTGCCAGTGTGCAGGACTGTGTGACAGCAGTGGGTCAGATTCAGAGTGAAAGCACAGCTCAGCCTTACAGCATAAACAGACCAAAGCAACGTGGAAGTCTTGGACTTTTGCAGGGAAGTGACACGATGGGAACCACAGCTCGTTCCTGCAACGTTCCCCATACCCTCCTTACAGGGATGCTGTGTTTCAAACCCCATGGTTGCTTATCAGCATCTTAAGTTGAGAGAGGGGAAAGAGGGAACACAGAATAGTGAAGAGCAATGAAGAGAATGGTAGGGTGAATGTTTTGCCTTGGGTAATTATTTCTTAAGAGGCCGGCTGGAAATAGAGAAACAAATGAGATTGGATGAAAACTGTAAAACACAATAGAGAAGAACCCTGCAGCAGCAAAAGGGAGATGATAAGGTAGGTGACAATGTGTCTATACTGTCTCCAAATTTTACTTTGACCTCAGTAAGAGTATCTCAGTGCAGGCAGAATCATAACACAGGAGAGGGCAGATTTCAGCTCCAGACTTCCAGAGGCCTGCTGCAATTAACAGACACTGAAGTTATTTTAAAGCCTGATCACACATCCTGGGCAGTTATGCCCTAAGCTGGAAAGGAAAACACTTTGGCTTTGCTTTCCACTGTGGGGGCTAGTCTTCAAAGTGAAATGCAAAATTGGTTGCTGCTATTAGGTGGCAGTAGAACACTTTCAGCCAAAGTTTAGAAGGGCGTGATTTTTTTTTTTCCCTGAGATAGGCTTTTCCACAGCTGCAGGAAGGCTGGAAGCTATCCCTCCCTTCTCCCCTGCAGAGAACACTTTGCTGTACGTTCCCAAGTAAAAGCCTAACCTCTTGTTTATGCACAGTGAGGCAGTCCCAAAGAAAACACATCTATGCTGCTCATCAGATCATCCACGGGGACACGGAGAGGGCAGTGGCTGATCTGGCACTACATCGGGAGACATCTGCCAGCAAGACAAAGGGAGAGCCTCCTGCTGGGACACCTAGTGCTGCTCTGAGTGGGACAGCTGCTGACAGCACTCCCTCTGCCCCAGCCACACACGAACCAGCTCAACTGGGTGAAGAAAGCCTGGGAGAGACAGCAGAAAAACCTCCTGATGGGTCAGACAAGGATCCTGCAGCCTCCTAAGAGGCAGGAGACAAACGAGGTGAGTTTCCCTTCCCCTCTGTGATCTGAGCTTGGAGCATGGTGAAGGAGAGGGGAGCACACTATATTTACTTTTTTCAGGGTACCTAGAATGAAAAAAACTCTCTCTTTCTCTTTCCCTCCTGCTGCCTGCCAGCCATGTTGTCCTGGAACCACTCGGTATACAATTTGGTGTGGCAGCCCCAGCCCAGCCCCCTCCCCAACTACTTTTGGACCTCATTAGCTAATTTTCCTCTTCTAATAATTGAGAAGCTTGAATGAGAAAGCAGTGTTAGCATTTCTTGTTTGTTTTCTTGGCACAGACCAATAAAGACCTGCACCTGGGCTTTTGATGGTATTTCCTTACATCAGTAACAGTAAATGAAAAAAATGTTCCGGCGGAGGGAAATTTTGGGATTGAGACCGTACACAGTCTTTTCTCAAGCAATGTCCCACTGATTTCCTTAGTGGAATAAAGCAGAGTGGCTTCCTGCATTAGCACTGCTATTAATAAAGCCTTGAACGAAAACGGCCAGAATCTTGCATCATCTTTTCACATAATTAGTCCTGGCATTAAAAAAAAAAAAAATAGGTGCCTTTGACCTCGGCAGAGTGGTTCCTGCCAACCAAGCAGTGCCTGGCACTAATAACCAAGGGCAGGTGATGGCAGGGTGACCCGGTGGGGGCTGGTGGAGCTTGTGCAAAGAACCCATTAGGCAGCACTTAGGGCTTTTCCAGAAATGTCACTCTTTGGGCTGACCTCTTCTTGCTTTTTAGCATCCCAAAGGAGAGAAGAATTCTGGAAAGGATCTGCTTTTTCTTAGAACAGCGTTAGTCACGCTGCCTTTCCAGCTCCAGGGGGCCGTGCAGAAAAGATGCTGGTTTTTGCCTTGTTTGCAAGCAGGGGGGTGCTCCAGGTCAGGATGTCAGAAACCAGTGGGCTGCAGCGCATCCCATGGGAGAGCTGGCAGGGACACAGCACCCACCTGCCAAAACGCCTGAGCTCTGTGGGTTTAGCATGGGAAAGGCACGTTTATAACCATACTGACATCCAACGCAGTGGCTTTTGGAGAAGCAGGCACAGCCACCACCACCACACCCAAAATGCTTACTCATTGATGGCTACAACTGACACGACAGAGCAGTGTTAGCTCTCGTCCCGACGTGACAGCAACGGGCTGGTCTCCACCTTCTGCCATCATTTCTCTGTAACTCATGGTCTGGTTCTTTGTCTGTAAAGCCTCAGTGATGGTCCAGCTGACTAATCCAGGATATAGCTCTGCTCCTTCGAAGCACAAACCAGCAGCTGATCAAAAATTCAGGCTCATTAATGTGTTCCTGGAAGAATTTTGTGTCAGGTGTCTGTTTTGTGGATTGAGCTGGGAGTGAGAGTGGCAGGGAGGGGAGAAGAAAGGTCTGAATACTCCAATATTCCGCCAAGGTATAAATAAGAACTGGAGAGAGGGAACCAAGAGCTAAACCAAGAAAGCACTGGTGGTCTCTAGGTCACTGAACCAGGGGCACCACAGAATCACAAAATCACAGAATCACATGGGGTTGGAAGGGACCTCTGGAGATCATCTAGTCCAACCCCCCCCCAACCAAGAAGGTCCACCTAGAGCACATTGCACAGGAATGTGTCCAGGTGGGGTTTGAATGTCTCCAGAGAAGGAGACTCCACCACCTCTCTGGGCAGCCTGTTCCAGGGCTCTACCACTCTCACAGTAAAGAAGTTCCTCCTCATGTTTAGGTGGAACCTCTTATACTAAAGTTTATCCCCATTTCTTCTCGTCCTATCCCTGACGACTGAAAGAAGACTCTTGACACCCTTTAAGTATTTACAAGCATTGATCAGATCCCTCCTCAGCTCTCTCTTCTCTAGACTAAAAAGCCCAAAGAACCTCAGCCTCCCCTCGTAGGAGAGATGCTCCAGGCCCCTAATCCTCTTTGTGGCCCTAGGTGACTGGTGGAGTCAGGCAGCCTCTGTAAATACTGAAAAATCTGACAGGAATCAGAGATGAGTGATGAGTTTTGATTAGGGCTCTGGGGGGGTGATCCCATTAGGGTTTGGGGATTTGGGAAAATTCTCATGGCACATGTAGGTCGTCACTAAAAGGGAAGGTAGTAAATGGAAAAACGTGGAAAGAAACACTGCACAGTGTGGGAGGAGAAGCTGTGCAGGGATCAGCTCTTTTGCCTCAGGCCACCTTGGACAAATTTAGCCTGGTTGAAAGGGGAGGACTAACATGAATCACAAGATCCAATGTAATAAGAGAGACCATGGAAAACTTGATGCAGCAGAACAGTAGAAGAGGAAGAGCGCTCCATTGAGGCCTTTTCTGTATTTCTGAGCTGGCACGTCAAAATAAACATTCTCCGTGAGGCTCATTGATAGGATTTGACGTGGTGTTAAGAGGGTAAGAAATATTCCAACAGGTGTGGGAATGGATGTAGGTGGCAGAGCTCTGGTCCTCTGCAGGGATACAGCCCTCTGCACGACAAGGAGGGGGCAGGGGACTCCAGATGCTATGCACAGGCCGAGCTATAAATGTCTTGGCTTCTGTTATGATTTAAGGGACACCGTCAGGGTAAAGCCATCTTTTCCACATGACATTGCCTAGCGTGTAAGCTGAAGGCCACCTCAGGATTTCCGCAGGAAACTCTGCTCTAGAAAACTGCGGACTTCTTTGGGGTGGTTTTTTTTTTTCCCCGAGCTTTGCAGAATTCACTTTGAGAAAAGAAAATGAGAGGGAATTGGGATCATAAATCAACGGCGTAAGAATGCGCCGTTCCCTCTCCTCGCCGGAGCCAGAACAGCCCAGGGGAGGAGCCCCTGCTGGAAACAAACCCAGCAGATGCCTCCAGGGCTGCACGGATACAGGGGGAAAATGCTGGGGAAAAAGCTGCTTGTCCTGCTTTCCCTTGGGCAGCTGCCCGGGAGGGAGCCTGGCGGAGCCGCTGCTGCATCCCGGCAGGTGCAGGAGACCGCCTGATCCCAACCAGCCTCTGGGCTCTCACTGCGCTGTGAGAATGGGGAAAAATCCGGCTCTTTGCACTAAATGAATGAATGTAAAATTGTCTCGGGTCTTCCCTGCCAAGGCGGCCCTGTGGGTGTGGAAGGAGGAAGCTCTATGGAGATAATCACGGTTCAGACCAGCAAAAAAAAAGGCAAACGGAAGCCAAAGCGCCTTTTTTCGCTGGATGCTTACTTTGTCTCCATTTTTGTCAATATAAAACCACATCAAACCCTTGCTCCCCCCTTAAAAGCAACGTGGCCGCCACAGAAGTTGCTGCTATGGACCTGGCTGTGGTGCTGGTAAAAGGGTTCCTGCTGCTTTCTGAGCTCTGCTGTTTCCTCTGTTCCTTCAGGACCCGCCTTTTATTTTGTTGGGGCTCCATTCAGCCCTCACACAACTTTGTTGGGGGAGAAAAGCCCTACAAGTGTGGTCCTCACGTGCCAAAGGCTTTTAACAAGGTCTGACTGCACTGATTCTAACTTCTCCTCCTCCCAGTCCTGTCTTCCTGCTTCCATCAAAATCCTGTCCGTGCAGCTCATCCTGCTTTTTCTCTGACTGGCAAGTTGATGTCTTCTCAGCATCCACCAACCAGCCTCCTCACCTCAGTGCCCACCAGTGTCCGGCCTGGACCTGGCGTAGTAAATTCACAGAATAACATGGGGTTGGAAGGGACCTCTGGAGATCATCTAGAAGTTCCTCTTCATGTTTAGGTGGAACTTCTTATATTCAGGTTTTGCCTGGGACCCTTCTGGACCGAGGCCCCCACAGCCACTGCTGGGAGGGGGGCTGGCAGGGAGGGCATCTCAGCTGATGGTGTTTGCACGAGAGAGAAGGTCCCAGCGGGCAGATGGGAAGGTATAGGCTGAAACTTGGGGAGGAGAGGCAGCTCTGGTGCTCTGCTCCCATCCCATCATGTGTTCCCTCTTGTTCTTCCTTTCCTCCCATGTTCTGCATCAACCCCATGCACCTCTCCCTCCACCTCCTGTGGCTGGTGTCCAGGCTGCTTCTCCTGGCCTGTTCCCACCTGCCAAAGCCCAGTCCTTCATGAAGGGCTTTTAAGGGATGCTCCTTCCTGGGCTCTTCACCTCTATCCACTTGTAACTCGGGGCCAGAGGGGAACCCTCCCTCCCTCCACCATCCCCAGCCGGCCTGAGAGCTGCGACTGCCCCTGCAAACACTCACCATCGAGGCTGGCCACTAGTCCACAGCTGGTTGGACCTGTTGGACAGCCCAGCCCGTGCCCAGCTGTCTGAAGTTTATCAGGTTTATCACATCCCCAACGGGGAGCTTTCATAGTAACCTGGCCCGTCCTGGAGCTTCTCGGTCAGCGCTGGGCGCAGGAACCTTCATCCTCTTCCTCCAGGGTAGCTCCTCGGGGAGCCTGCGGCGCTACCTGCAATGCAAATTGGGGTGAGCTAATTGCAGCTGCGCAGCGAGGACCCGATGCTGTTGCTCCTGGTGACAACGTTGGCGCCGAGTGAGTGCCGCGCCAGAACTCTGAATGCAGATGCAGCAAAGGAGCAGGGAACCTTTAACCAGCACTTTTACGTAGCCCCCTAAACTGAGAGTGCACTAAACCACCCCCTAAATACCCTTCTGGCCCAGCTTCTTCTCACTCACCCTCTTGCATCTGGAAAGCAGCCGCCCCCACCAGCCCTATGGAGACCGAAAAGCCACCTCGGCTCCTCTCTCCTTGAAGTTGCTGCAGGTTTGACCCTCAGAACAAACCTCCCCTTCCCTTCAAAGCCTTTTGCAAACACCACGTTGGTTCCTCACCTGCTGAAGCCTTTCTCCATCTGCCCACGTAATTTTTCCACCTCCGGCCTAACACAAACCATTTTTCAATGCTGCGCAGGCCCCCAAATTTGTTGTCTCCAGCAGAACCAGCTGCCATTGACCAATCCATTCCTAGGCCTGCTGCCACGAAACAAGGCTTGAAAGAGGAATGAGGTGTAACTGAGATGGTCCAAAGACTCCCCAGCTGGTTAGTCCCTGTCATTTCCTGAGACTGGTAACAAGTGACCAGCATCCCAAATAATATCAATGATCTCCTTGAGCAAAAATGCCCTCAAATAAGCTGGGTTTTCCCAGCAATCACCATCTGCCTCCCGAGCACTCTTGCCTGGCAGAGGATTTGGTTACAGGAACGAGCTGCAGAAGGGAGGAGGAGGACGTGTCTGCTCTCATGCCATAGGAAACAGAATCAGAATCGTTTAGGCTGGAAAGGACCTTTGAGATCACTGAGTCCAACCGTTAACCTATCACTGCCAAGTCCACCACTAGCCCATGTCCCTAAGTGCCACATCTCCATGTCCTTTAAATACCTCTGGGGATGGTGACTTCATCACTTCCCTGGGTAGCCTCTTCCAGTGCTTGACAGCCCTTTTGGTGAAGAAATTTTTCCTAATATCTACCTAATCTACCCTAAACCTCTCCTGGCACAACCTGAGGCCGTTTCCTCTTCTCCAAACACCCGTTACTTGTGAGACAAGACCAACACCACCTCGCTACAACCTCCTTTCAGGTAGCTGTAGAAGCCATAGTGGGGTAGCTGGCAGGCTGGTGAGAGGAGGATGACTACCTCTTGCCTCCTCTGGAGCTCACCTGCTGTTCCCACCACCCCCTGCAGCCCCCGCCTCCCTCCAACAAGAGACAAGCCCTGCCACGTGTCCCCGTGTCAGTGGCCCGTGGCTGGACCCCCAGGGTCTCACCACCCAGAGGTGGCATAAAGCACAGGGCGTTCCAGCAGCAAACTAAGATGAATGGTCCCGTTCTATTTTCTTAGGGGAACCTCCCCCCCGCCAAACCAACCCCCAAAAACCCAGCACCAACTGCTCCATCTCTCTACTTTGCAATCCATTACAGACCCAGACCCCAGACCCCCACCACCACAACATGGCCCGTGGCTCCTCTGCTCTGCTCTGCCAGGCAGCTCTGCCCAGGGATGAGGGTTTGTTTGCCCACGGCCACATTTTCTCACTCTGGAGCAAGCCAGGGGGCTCTACAGCTTGCCCTGGGCTTGGGCTTGCTGTGGCTCTCCTCACAGAGCACCTCGGTCACAAACACTTTGCTGCAGCCACTCACAAGCTTCCACAAGGGAAACGGGTTCCTCGTTCCCCACGTACCTTGTCCTGGAGGACCCAGCCTCACCTCTGCAGAGTGTGAGCAGAGACAGGTGATGCACAGAGCGGGGAGCCCCTGAAAGAGAAGCCCTTAACTCCACTGGTGGCACAGTGTGGACACCTACCTGGTTGCATGTAGGCTCTCAGGAGGCAGTGGGACACACCAAGGAGAAAACATCTCTGCCAGGACATCAGGAGTCAGCTGGGCCTGTAACATAGACCCAGGACTGCATTCCTGCATCAACCAAAGGCAGGTGTTTGCTGTGAAAGTCCAGCTGTCCCTAACAGCCCT
>BJBW01001551.1:0-60105 GCA_004320125.1 Scolopax mira | reverse complement strand
GGAGACAGCTGGCTGCTGTGCTGACTCAGGGCTGACTCAGAGGAAGAGTGCCACGTACCAAATCACCTCTGCCACACCTAGGATTTTTTCTGGGAGTCGACCAACTGATATTACCTGGCTTTTTAAGCTTTCACTGGAAACAGAATACAGTATGGAGTGGCTACTGGCCAACAGTGACCTTTTAAAAGGTTTCCGACAAACTTGAGAGAGTGCGAGAGGGGCAAAAAAAAAAAAAGAAATTTGCTGAGTGCTGGCCAAAACCCAAAAGCATCTGCCTCGTGCCCGAAGATGACACAAGCAAACTTGGTAAGAAGCAACTGTGACTACTTAGATGAGGCAGTGAGCACACTGACTGAACTCCGTAACCAGGCTTTTAAGTGCTATTTGCCTTTGGGGAAAAATCCTCTCCATCCATGCTCCATGGAGACCACATCGACTGCAGCTAGCTCCAAGCCAGTATTAATTTCAGACTGTTCAGAAATTAGAGGCAAAATCCACAAGGATTGCTAAAAAACAGGGGAGATAATAATTTTTTTTTTTTTTAAATAATGGAAATCTGAGGGAGAGGGACCAACAAACTAAACATCTGAATGGGGAGCCTAAGAGCCCGGGGTTATGATCTGGGTTGGTTCCCACAGCTAGCACCCAAATGACCACCTACCAAGAGTAAATTTCAGGTGATGCTGGAATGAACCCCTCCTCCTCATTCACTCCAAGGGCCAAGGTGGCTCATGGACCACAGGAAAGGGTAGATGCCTGGGTAGGGGGAGCGAGGGTGGGGAGGAAGGCAGGCACACGTTCTCACCTGAGGCCGCTGTAGCGTTTGTAGGGGTTGAAGCAGCTGCTTGGTTCCGGGCATGAGCAGGGATGAGGATCGAAGCCAGAGATGGGTTACTTGACAGTTCTGGAGGGGAGGTGGAACAAACAGTTAGCTCACTGCCCACAAAAAGCCCCACATGCAGGCTCAGCTCTGTGGGTTTACCTCCTGTAACAGTAACCTCGGGTGAAAACATGCCCTTACAACCAAAGGTCACGTTACATTTTCTTCTTTGCCAACCAGCAAGAGGAAACCACCGCCATATTCGGCTAGGTGGTCTCCAGAGCAAGACTGTCAAACCTACAAGGTGCAAAGGAAACATTTCTTAGAGAAAGAGAGCTGCTTGGGAGTTAGCAAAGAACCAGCCAAGCCTGTTCCTTATCAACAGCTTGCTAATCAGTATCCTTCCGAGTGCTGGAAGGATTCCCTTCACAAACCCACTTGCAATCAGTCTCAAGAAGAAGGCTGATAACAGTGGTGAGGCTTTGGGCACTGGTTCAGCAAGCAGGCAGCTGCCACAGTTGCTCCAAGAGCTTCAGGGATTCAGTTCTTTGGCTCACTCAAGCATCATTTTCTCAAGGACCCAGGAACCCAAGACCAATCTCTCACAGCAGTCTCCTTGAGCAAAGCCAAGGAGAGACATCTTTAAAAGCACAAGGAAAGGCAAAAGGAATTGGTCCCCTGGGCAATTTAAATGGACAACAAAATGAGGCAACCGTTCTTTATGAAGACATTAAGCAAGGAAAAAATAGTCATGTTTTTTAGGCTCCAAATCTAATATAGCTTCAACGTGTATCAGAATGAGGAATAGGCATCTTACAGCCACAACTGTAGGAGGATTAAGGGCAACACATTGCCAACTAATGACAATCTTCTGGCACCCTTTCAAGAGAATCTAGTGCCTCACAGAAGGTGGGATCAAGTTGAGACAAGACAGGTCCTGTTTGTTGCAGAAACAGGAGTGACTGTCTCATGAGAAAGCAACATCCGATTAAAAGGATGTGAACAGTCACCTCATGAAAGGAGACTGAAGACTTTTGGAGCTCCAGGAGGTCATATGGAGGAGAAATGAGAATAGACAGCTTTTTACATAAGATCTCTTATACAGAAACCAGTCCAAGTCATGCCATGCATTTAGTATGGTAGTTTTATCCACAGTCTTAAATTATTTGGACTCATTTATAAGACCCTATTGCTTTACTTTAGCACAAGTTTAAGCTTAGGGCCTAAATGGATCAGTAATCTACTTGGTGATTATTTTTCTTTTCTCCATTAAGTTACATTAAGTTTCTTTACTGCTGGGAGGTCAAGATGCAGAAGACTTTCACCTGCTTACAAGCCTCTTATTACTACACATTCTGAGACTGCCTTTCAGCACCTAGAAACACAATCTCCACTCTAGAACCAAACAGAAGCTACCACGTTACCTGCAACACATCCAATTATCCCGTAATGCTCCATTCAGGTCTAAGGAGACCTAGCTAGTCCTTCTAGAGAGCCTCAATACTCACAGCATCTGTGCAAGTACTAATCCTCGCATTCACGCGGGAATAATTCAGAATTCATATATTCATAATATATTTCAGAATTCGTAAGTCTCCATTTTAAATGGAGAAACAAACTGAAGAAACATGAACCCTCAGGTGTCAAAGCTGAGCACCAGTGATAAACCTATACTTTAATACTACCTTGGGAATTAGCTGTTCCGTGCCAGAAAACATTGCCCTCTTCGTACTTTTTCCAAAGCCATTACTCAAATCTGTTTTTACTGGGAACCTGCTGTTTGCCTCGCTCTATCATCTCTGCCTTATTTTCTGCTCAGCACTGGCAGCAATACGGGGTTATAACCCAAACAAAACCAGAGCTAAAAGCTCAAGGAAACCAAATGAGATCTGCCACCTTCTCTGGTGCTAAGCAGTGCCTCAAGGATGCAGCTATACACTGCCTCCATCGCTGTAGCCAACGGAACAGCTGATGTGACAGAATGACACTGGTGCAACAGCACTTCGACCCCATTCTCATTCCTCCCATACGTTCCCCTAATGCCATCCCTTCACACCACCAATTATGGCAAGCATATACTGTTTGGTCTTCAAGACAAGTGCAACTATTTATCTGAAGCTACCTTGAAGAACTTGCACGTAGACTGCAAGACCGATCTTGTTCCCTTCTTCTCCAACCCCATGTTATCTTTCTTGGTAGGAAGTTTCTTAAATTCAGCATGCTCTGAATGTCTTGATGTTTCACTTAGAGGAGCAGGTCAATTCAGACAAGAAGTAACCAAAGCAAATTGAACTCTTTTGGCTGAAGTTTAACAGAAGCTTTGCTCGAGGACTTGTCTGGATTTTTGTTCTACTGTATTTTTGTAGCTATCCTGCCTGTCAGGATGAGACATGTCAATACTGGGGAAAAAGCTTGACCTGTGCTATCCACATAGTATTGATAACCTCTGTTCTCAGTGATTTCCAACACAGTATTTGGAAAGCTGTTGAACTGTAGCTGACTTATCTAAATTAAATTTGCAATTCAAGGTTGGGTTAATTACAACCAATAGAGCCTCAAGAAGGTATGGTGATCAAGGCAATCCAGACAAAGTTTTCCATACCATGATGTGAACAGAGCAGCTATCCCAATTTATTTACAAGCCACAACTCCCATTCACATCAGCCAGTAGAACACCTTTAGCTTTCTCCTGATCAAACCATGCCATTTGCAGTCAGTTTACATCTCCAATGAGGAGCAGGAATGAAAATGCCCGGTTTCACTAGAACACCTGATCATCTTAATTCCCCGAACACAAGAATATGCTTGGTGTTGCGAAACACTGCAGTGCTCTTTTTCCATATCCTTTGGTTTGATATATCAACACTCACAGAATGCAGTGTAAAAATCAGTCTTGTATCATGTTTTCTTTGTCACAATAACAAACTTTCCATGTAATATAAATTATTCCAGCAGTTTCTCCTCAATCTACAAGAGTGCTGTATATACCGCAAGTTTCCTTTCTTCCCCTCTTTGCATGCCCTGAGCAGAAATACTCTGTCTAAAAAAAACTAGATAGCACCCAAATAATCACATTGAAACAATTTGGTTAGAAATGAATGGGTTTTACATATACATATATAAAAATATAAAATAAAACCTGTTTTTTAAATATACATATATATAACAAAATAAACTATAAAATCTTTTTTAAAGGTCATGAACCAGGCTCATTTGAAAAACAAAATACAAAACCCCCACACTTTAGCAGAAGAGTAATTTGTCATCGAGAATCATAACCATTCCTAGGTGCAGTCACAGAAGAATTTTACAGTCTTTAATGACCAACATGGAGTGACAGTAACATTTGTGACCCAGCACAGCCACCGACAGGTTATAAGAAGTTTATGAAATGGCAGTCATTTCACAGATTCTTTGAAAATTTAATGTCTAAGAGAAAAATTGCATTCTGGACTTTCTGTCTTGCAGGTCTAACAACCACCGAACTCCAGCTCTATGGCTAATGAAGATACCTCCTTAGCCAAAATAATTTTTTTTCAAACCCCACTCAGCATACAAAATCAGTTTAAATACTAAGAGAAGCTTAAAGGCAAGACATTAAGAATTATCAGATAAAGCTCTCTGACAGACCTCATTGCTACCATAGAGTAAGCACCTGTATGACCCACAACTACTGCTGGCAGCCAAAGACCATGATCTTCATCTTCCATATATCTCACTGCTTTTTTTCTAGACTATCTGAGCAGCATCAGTGCCCAGATCAGCAGGTTTGGTAAGGAAGCTTAGGTTCTTTCTGAAAAATCAATATGATGCACTAACGGGCAGATTTACGTTGCTATTTCTAACAGTTTTGCCTTCAAGCTTTATGAAGCTACCTCCTACTTCATGGGTTTCAGTCAACTGGATATAGCCAAATAAAACACCTCTTCTAAAACTTATTATTGTCTGTTGAAAGAAACGCCATTCAAAAAGGCTGTCTTTCATTACTTTTTAAATTACTACAGATGACTTAACATGAGTCACCATCTGATTTTCAATGACCCGATCTATTTCCCAGTTGGGATTTCTGCTCTGGAGTAGCCAATTTGACAGGACCTTGCACAATCTGGCTAGGGATTGAGGACTGCACAGTGGTCACAGGAGAAGCAAAAACTTGCTGTGTATCTTGAGGTCATAATCAGGACTGCTGTTACACGAGACTCAGTGATGCACTTTTATTAATTACCTTAACGCCTTAAAATCATTGTGTTAAGCAATGTATTTACTTATTTTTTAAAACTCTGGTTATTTTTTTTAGTTCGGTTAGTCACCTGCAACAGAGCTTATTTGGAAACGCTCTGTTTCCAAATTTGGAAACTGCCTGCTTTCCATTTTTACATGGTAAAACTGGCATCTGCCAATCACAGAAACCTGCTTTTTTTAATTTTAAGGAAAACTCTCCACCACAACTTATTTCTCTTGCCATTCACATGAGTCACTGGGCAAGGGGAGAGCACATCAACTCCTTATGATGGCAAAAAAGGAGCTTTAAATTTGTGAGCATTAGGATAGCATACCCAGCAGCTCCCAAACTGCCTAGAGGGAAACCAAGAACATATTCCCTATATATATTTTTTTGTTTATTTCCCTAAGAACTTTAAAAATTACTTACTATAGATCTTTCCAACCCTTGTAAAAATCATTGTTTTCATGTAGGAGATAGGACCAGTCTTAACGTAATTAAGAAACAATATGAAATTAAAAAAGAATAGCAGTGAAGCTGTGTACGATACTGGGACCATAACCATCTTAGCTACTGAACATGACCTTAGAATACGAAAAAAGACAATGAATATTGCAACAAGGAAAAACCTGTAACATAACTACTAACTTCAAAACAACAGATGCAGGAATCAGCGCAGAAGACATTGACTGGAAGCATAAACTATTTTCTTTAACTCTTTCAGGTGTTCATGCTTTGGAAATGTTCCAGAATATTCAGTATATTTGCCTTCTGCAAGACAGCCACTCAAAACAAATTAAAAGTTTACTTTTGGCAGTTTAAAATTATTATTTTGAACAGACACAAATCTTACCCCTCCCCCCCTTTTTTCTTTTTAAATAGAAGGGCTCCACGTGGTCAAGGAGAAGGCTCTGTTTCGTGTTTTGGCAGATGGGCATTGCATGCACTGAAGAGTTTGAAAAATTACATTGATGCTAACTAAGCCAAAAGGTGTTTTAAACTCTCAACAGAAAATGCACACAGATCTATTCTTGCTCAAAGGGTGAGAATTGGCAGCTAATCACTTTAAAAAGAAGTGCTGCAAAATTAATTACTAACATATTTGTATGCCATACTTCTCACATTCTCTGTCTTGGCAGGCAAAACTGTTCTAGGGGGGATATCGGTTTTACATCTCTGATTTCTGTGGGGAAAAAAAATAATACATGAATGGTTTTAAAATTTGATACCAGTCTGGCTTCAAACAAAAAAGGTAGTTGTCCATCATTTTTACAATTTCTATGACTACAAATGACTGAATCAATGCAATGCCAGATGAACTGTATAGCATATGAAATCTGGACCAGAGCCTCTGTATTCATCTCACATCCAGAAGTGTGTATCTCACAATACCAAAACGCGTAGCAACTCTACAAACCTCCCTGCTAAACCTAATGTGCATTACTCCTTGCCGTAGTGTCTCAGGTACGAAGGAGGAGAATCGTCTCCAAAACAATCATCTCATCTCTCATGGCCCACTGACTGTGATATTTCACACAAAACCATCAATTAGGTTGCATACATCGAACGGCAAAGGAGAGCCTTCTTAATGCAATCAATAACAACCCTGGGTCCCCTGCACTACATTGGAATTGAAGGCACCAAACATCTGAAAATCCTGTAACCTCTTTCTCCAAGTCCATTTCCTCTCGTTTTGAAATGGGACAGATGGTTACACAATCACGTAATAGCTTTAGTCCTGGCTCAGATTTTTTTTATTTTTACTTTTGAGAGGGTGAGATCTGCATTACAGTGAACTTTTATCCCAGCTCTTCTTCCCAAAGAAGAGACCCCTCAACCGCTCGCAGGTTACCTTGAGTGGTGAAATTGAAGAGTGCGGGTTTCTCTCGCCCATTTGGTAACTTGACGTTTGGGTCCCGTAGTTCATCGAAGAAAGAGTGTGCACAGGCCTCCAGGGGGGTCAGGCGGGCAGTGGGGGTGTACTCCAACAGGCGGCTACATAGCGCAATTGCTTCTGGTGGAGTGCGGGGCCGGAAGACCTATTTAAAAAAATAAAATAAAATAATCAAACAAAACAAGCAAGGAGAAATAGGTTATCTGGGTACGTTTCGTTTCTTTGCTGACCAGAAGCAAGTCAGAGCAATTAAACCTCTCGTTGCCCAACAAGCTGGAACAAACTTGTGGTTTGTGCTAATCAAAGTCCTCCAGTAAGCATGGGAAAATCCAGTTCCTGGGGTTGAGAAAGGGTTAATTGCAACATCTTGCACTAGAGTGAGGGTGCAATGCCAGCAAGAGACTTCACGAGAGCGCACTCAGAAAAACAACTTTGAGAACGATGGGGAAACTCATTCAAAAAATCATGACAAACACACAGAGGTGCTACCAGCCATGCATATGGGGTGGAGTGAAGGTGGGGAGGAGGGTTCAAATGAGCAGGATTCACTGAATGTAAAAATTGAATAAGGCCCCACTAAGGTTTTGGGTTATTGTTGTTGGTTTTTGGGGTTTTTTTCCCCTTTTTGGCTAGTGAATGAAGCCTTACTAACATGGACTTTTGCAGGCAGGCAGGTCAGATTGTTGCTATGGAGGCTGCTGTTCAACTTTGGAGAACAACAAGGAAAGCACGGGTGGGGTGCAGGAAATGTCTAGCTCTAATTTGCAAGTTACTCCTTCTGTGACTTTATTCTGGCAAGTCTTTCCCATAAGTTTACTGGGATAATTCCTGCACATTTGGTATTTGTAAGGACAGCTGAAAATTGCATCAAGAAAACCAAATATTTGATTCTAACAGATTTTTACCTCGAGTGATTACAAAAAGGAGTTCTTCACTGCAGCTTTGTTTTAAACCTCTAAGAATTGTTCTACCCACTGCTAATCACACCCCCATCCTCCTTTCTCATTACGTCAAAAGCAAAATATGAGCTAATCATGTATGTGACCTAGATGGCCTCCTCAAACACTTGTCTCTCCCTATGTTGCAGGTGGTACGCAGGCTGGGGAAAAGGGAGCAGGGGGGGTGCAAGTGTTAAGTTCTGATGCCAGCATTTTTAGTAAAAATTAAGCTAATCCAAAATGTTTTTGCACCAGTGCAGGTGAACCCAAGCCACACAGCACCAAGGAGATACCCCCCCCCCAATCCAGTGCATAACATGCTAATTAATCGCAGATGAGGAACTTGGACAGGCATTCCTTAAATAGGTTTTAAAGAAAAGACATAGATGTTCTCTTGAATGAGAATCAAACACAAACACTAGAGTTCTTCAGGGAATGAAATTTTATCCCCTTGGTGCCCAGCTGGCTCAGGATCACCCAGGTTTGGTGCCATATGTGCTGCTCTAACTAACTTGTGGGGCAGGGAATTCCAATTCAGGAAGTCAAAGAGCCAGGTACCCAAAGAACAGAATTTGTTTCTACTACCGGGTTATTGCAAAACAAACCAAAAAAGTTTTTGCATGAGGCTCATAATGACATAAAGATAAGGCTTTAGCAGAGAACCTCTGCTGACCACCCTGCTGTGAACACACGGTCACACGGAGGGGCAGCAGAAGGTGCTCTGGTTGCTGATCACAGGGCACAGCAGATGCGAGTATCGCTCCCCAGTCACAGCTTGACCAGAACAACATCTAAGACTCTCTGCAATTAAAAACAAAACCACCAAAAAAAACCACCTATGGTTTTTTTTTTTCCTTTTTTAACCCTAGCACAAATGAGCGTGTCGTGAGGTAAATCCACAGAAGTGAAGTCGCTTGGTATTTAGCATGAGGTAAAACCACCTCTCTCATCCACCTTTGTGCTGATGTTTTAACAGGCTTCATTTACTACAGCTTGAAACTGAAGTTCTTCACTCTTAGCTGTGTTTTTCCCTCAGGACAGTTCGTGTATCAGCTACTATACAGATTTTTTAAAAAAATAAATAAAATAAATCCTTTCCCTTAAGGCAAAGACAAAAAGCCCTTATCTTGAGCAAATTAGTAGGCAGACAGTCAAAAATCTGTCACCTGTAAAAGGAGAACTTTTACTGTCCACTCTTAAACTCCTCCTTTTCCTCAACTCTCTTATTTTCTAAACCCTGCCAAGAACTGCTCAGCCTGCCTTTGGATCAGAAGTTAGTTACTTGGGGTAGGTAGTTCCCAACTCTGCCCTAACTGCTTCAAACCAGGGATGGAAAAAAATATAAAAATAAGTTATAAGGCCTCACGTGGGCTCCCCCTGCAACAAGTGTGGACTAACACATGAAGTGAATTACAGCTCTGTGCCCATGTCACCTCTATCACCTTGTGTACAACATTCACCTGATGCTGCCTCAAGGATGTGATTTGAATTCAAATATTCCACTTCTAGCATTTCTCTCTTTTTTTTTTTTTTTCAAGGCTAGACCTAGTAATTTGAAAAAATGTTTAAGTACATACCCGTACTCCTGAGGTGAAATGTCCTGTTCCTGACGAGTCCTAAAGATGATAATGCAGTGAAATAATCCAAACAGGGGGAGTCAATCCAAAAGAGAATAGTCCAGCAAGGAAAAATATAGCCAATATTATAAGAAATCCATGGTGTGGGGGACATATAAAATGTTTATACAATTAGAAACTTTAAACATCAGTCTCCATAGCAGCAAGTCCAACTTCACCACAGTGTATGCCAAAAAATTGATTGTGCAATGGTGAGGCATAGTATAGAAACATTTCTGTATTAAATTTATGTTCCAATGCCAGTGCATTTACTAAAAAAATAAAAAAAATTGAAATCAAAACTCTAACTTGAACTAAAAGGGTAATTGAAATTCCCATCATAAAGAATTTTTAGTCCTCGGTCCTGGATATAAATGTCCACAGACAATGGGGCCAGATTAGTTTGTCCCCAAAGGTGCATCCCATTTGCAAATCTGTCCCAGAGATACAATATAAACTTTTGGGTTGTTTTGGTTTGCTTGGTTTTTGTTTTTTATTTTTCTCCAAAAAAACCAAACGCCTAGCAATTTATAATTTGTGCTGAAGAGAAAGTAAAAATCCGAGATCTGTACTTTGAATTTGGATGCTTTTAATTTGCGTGAGCTATGAGTACCTCAGGCCGCCGCGGATTATTCTCCATTTTGGATTGACTTCCCCCGCCACTGGATTTTGTTTGCTGGCGTTATCTCTTTAGGATTCTTCAGGAACTGGACGTACCACCTCAGGAGTGCGGGTATGGACTGAATTTCTCTCTATTGCGGGTTTATTCCCCCTCATACCCGTCGCACCCATTAACTTAAGGATTTTTTTAATATATATATATTTTTTTTTCCCCCTCAATTTGTCCCCTCCCGCCTCCCTTTTGAGTAACGCCCTAAGAAATAAAACCAAAAACCCCTGCTGTCTTTTAGCTCTTCCCATTCAACGCAGTTCCACCAGGAAAGCTGCCCAATTCACCCACCGAGAACTACACGAGTGGCCGCATTGGGAATGCCAGCACTTCCAGGCCACGGGGCGCCAACGCCAAGGAGATGCCAGGCCGGTGCCCCGTGGTGGGAAGGGGCTGGAGGGAGGACAGACAGACGGCTGGATTCGTGAGCCGTGAAGCCCCCTCACGCCTGTGGCTCGGCGGGGAGATTAAGATCTCTGTAGTTCTCAGTGAGGGAATCGATTTAGTAAATAATCCGCGGATTATTTTTTTAGTCTGCGGACTAAAATTTAGTGCACGGACTAAAATCCGGCCCATCGGAGCAAAGTCTGTCTCGGTCTAAAATACATCTGGGTGAAAGCAAAAGAAAATAAAAAATAAATTAAAAAGGAAAGAAAAAAAAGGAGAACAGAAAAAAAAAAAAGGAAAAAAGCTAAGTGCACAAAGTAAAGTGTTTGGGCGGACTAACATTTAGTATGCAGACTAAATATGGCCGGGCAAAAGGCACAGCAAGTCCACGAAAGAAAAACAAAAATAAAACACTGACAGGAACTTTTAAAGCAATCAAATACTACCCCACCGGCGCAGCAATTCATTTTTCTAAAATGAAACAAGACCTTGTGTAAGGCTCTTAGTCCACAGGAGGGACCGAAGGCTCAAGTTTTCATTTTAAAAAATGAACCCGTTTTGGAGATAAACAAATGCAAAAAAAGGCTTTACATACAATATTCTTTAAGGAAAATTTGCACTTGCATAACTCAAAACCTCTTGTTTCTGCAAAGCAAATGAATTTTGGGCTGAGACCCAGGTCGGTGATTTTTTTGTTTGGTTGGGTATTTTTTTCAGATGAGTTACAAAAATCTCTGAATGATCATGTCAAATGAAAATGCTGACTCATCCAAAACCACAGCTTTTGGGGTTGTGTTTTTTTTTCCCCCTCTCCCTCAAGTCCTAATAAATCTATACCTCACCAAAAAGCTGAGGGACCAGTGCAAGTTCTTCCTTTGTTCAGGCACGCTGGTGATGCTCAAATGCTGACAGACCATAACAGCTAGACAGCAAGGCTAGACACATTCCTCTCTCCTTCTTAAGTTACGTTGCTATAAATGTAATTATTTTTTTAATGTTACTCCCCCTTCATTTTTTTTTTTTTTTTTTTTAGGAACTACCACCATCTTTAACATTTCAAAGATGATTGCCAGGCTTAACTGCCCCTGCTGCACTAGGCAGCTCTCATTCCCAAGTGACTTCAATTTAGATGAAGTCTTTGGGTACCGGCAGAGTGGTCACTTTTTATCTTTCTAATTTGAAATAGTTCCTACCAGTATAGCGGAGTTCACACCCCTTCTGAGGTTTTTGGTTTGTTGTTTTCATTTTTATTTTGCGTGCATGGAAGGACAAAAGAAAAAGGATGGAAAGCACAGGATTCTTCCATTTCACTTCACTCGCATCAGCATTCAGCTCTCAAATAAAACCACATGGGGCAAGAGCTAAGTATTGTTTTAACAGAATGGTCGCTCTGACTTTCAGTTCATTGACATTCTTCAAACAGACTTTCCATGCACAACACGGAGCTCCATCGTCTTGGTCTAATTAAGCCCCAAAGCCAAAGCTTCGCAATGTTACACCAAGGTGCTCTTCCAGCCAGCGCGTATTAAAAGACATGACTTCATGCCATCAACCACTGTGCGTTTTGCATGCAGATTGTGAATGCTGCTCGCATGCTGTGCTCCCTAAGAGAGCAGAGGCTTATGAAAATGACATCTGTTGCTAACGCATCAAGTTTGTGACACCACGGTTAAAAATTTCCTCACCAGCTTCAGAGACTCATACGTTTTGCCAAGAACCACCCACACCACCAATTCAGGCTGACAGTCTGTGCACATCTCCTTTTCAGTTTGTAAGCACATTTTTGATGGCACACGAACATTAGGTAAGAGAGAAAGCTCCTCCCTCCAACCACAAGCTTGTACTGTTTACAAGCAGTGTCATCAAATGTAGGACTGGACCCTCAAATCAACCTTTAAAAAATGCAATAGCACAATACAATTACCACGACTTTACTACATGAAGCAATATTTTGGTCAGGCAAGTTTAACCTAATAAGCTTCGTGATAAATATGACACGTTCATAAACACTAAAGGAAAGGGATGAGACACAAGACAGTAATGTGTGCACTGAGGTCCACCTGACATAAGGGAACCCAGAGAGGTAGCTGAAGCTCTGCCCTTGGGACCAGTCTTGTTCCAAGGGCCCAAGAATTTCAGAACAGGATTTCTAAAATATGCCATTTGGTTCTTTTGAAGTGCATAAAACTCATGCAGTACAAATGAGGGTTAAAAAAAGTCCAAAGAGGCCCTGGTGTTCAGAGTTATTCTAGAATATATATAAACCCCACAACTTTCTTCTTTAAATCCCTCTACATTTTTTTTCTAAAAAGCAGTTCGGAAATAGAAAATGCCTAATTACTCAAGGAACCCTTTCAGATGGCACCAGCACAGATAGCAGAGTAAAGGTAAAGTGAAATAAAGACAGAAGGGTTAAGTGGCTTACAAATGAGCCAACACAGAACTGGGAACAGGACCAGGAACCTGTCTCCAAAGCTACTTCTTGTTGAGACCACACACTTGTTACTGAGTTCCTTCCATTGAGGACTCGGCAGAGCTCGCGTTTATTACCCAGTGCATGTGCTCTGCTTCTATCAAGCTCTAAAGGAAAGCAACAAAGCTAAGCAGAACACAACAGCTCCCCTTCTTCTCAGAGAGAACTCCCAAAAGTCTACCTCTGGAAGTGCTCTCAGCGTCGATGGGACAGCTGCTATCAACAGACTAGACAGATGTGTTGCAATAGGACAGCTAAACAGATGACACACTGCAGAAGACATGTTAACCTTAGTGTTTGATTTCTGTAGTTGCACAGATGCAAATCATGTCTTAATGTTACATTAGTGCTCACTCATTTATTGTTAAGCAGTACTTTCTTTACTGAATACAAATTGGGCAGAGGGAGGCTAATTTACCACACAGCAAACCTGGCTTCTTTTCTCATGCTTTAGATGGAGACTTACACTGACAAAAATCATTGCTCCTGCAAAAGGAGCTGAGAAACATGAGCTTGCCGGAAAAAAAAAAGCCTTTTTTTTTTTTTCCTTTTAAGTTAGTCTTCAGCAGAGCTGGTTTCACTCTTTGCTTGGAAAGTCATTACACATCAAGTGAAAAGCAGAACTGTACTCTTCAGAAAGAGGTCATGGCACAGTTTCACAACAGGCACAAATCACCTCCAGTTCATGCTAAAAAGACAGTTCTGCCCTTCTCCTGGCCATGCACATCTACCCCGTTCCCTTGTCCCAAGACTTGCAAGTCGGGACTGAATGGTCAGCCAGGTAAGGAAGGCGATCCAAATTCTGAATGCCAGTGTCATTCAAGAGGTTTTTGCTACTATATAAACAATAATGCAGAAGGGAGGCATCAGGAATATACAGGTGGGAGGCAGAGGGTAGACCCTACTCCATGATGAACTTATGCCAATTATGAAACTTCACCCAAAGGAACATTTCATCTCCACTGTACCTTTGTAGCTCTACAAAAGATCAGACCGCAATCTCAGAAAGACGACTTTCACTTGTGTTAAAGCTGAAAATGCAAACTCCTCTTAAGATTTCTGACAAAAGAATTTTTGCTTTCTTTTGTCATCATGTATAATTAGACATGACAGAACGAGCTGTCTATTTATCCATTTTACTGTTTGGTATTCTTCCTCAAATCTACAGTATGAGCAGTCACTTTGGAAGCATTACAAGCAAAACAATCTGCTTAAAACAAGACAAGAACCAGGAGAACAGGGGTAGGACAGGATGAAGACACGAAACTGATTCTGGAGGATGGAAAAACATGCTCATGAGAGAGACCAAACTCTTTATATCCCAGTCACAGAGTGTGGGGAAGACAACAGGAATGCCAGCACAGCACAGAGAAATTCAACTTTAGAGCTACAGTGATTAGTATGGTAAAATGTGTACAAAGAATACACAGACACGCATAGGGGACTCAGATTAAAGTAACTTCCAAGTACTTTATAATATTAGCAGAAGTTATTTCACAATATAGGCAGAAATTATTTCATAGTATAGGCAGAAATATGGATCCTAAAGTCACTATCCAAAGCTATTCTCTAATACAACCAGCTGTGGTTCTGCACAACTTCAGCTGCAACCAGAAGTGGCCAACTGCTTTGGAAAAGTACCAAAAGGGATGAGCTAGAGCCTGAAGTTCCATCTTAGCCACTGCTTTTCTCTGCTATAATAATTTGGCTGAAAGACACAGACAGAACAGCACTCTGAACAGTAAAAGTAAAGAAATAATAAAAAAAAAGCTCTTACAAACTTGAAAGGGTCCCTGCCCTAACCTGCTCCAACTTTGTTGTGCAGCGAAGTGCTGCAGAGAGAAGCCCTCATGTATTCATCCACAAGAGAGCACTGCAGAAGGGCAGAGATGCTCAAAAGCAATCTACACATGACAGGTTTTCTCTCTCTCTCTTCCACTGTTAAAACAAATGACTCCTGTCTTTTCCCATCTCAGCACTGGCTTGGAAATGATGATTCAGACGCCAGCTAGCTATAGATTTGGGGATGGTGAATGAAGCCATTCTTTTGAGTACACTCAAAGGTATCTCACCAACTGCGTATTTAAAAAGTGCTTGCATGTGTGAACAACCTTGCAAATATCTTCAAACAGGAGAAACAAAGGCTGCTAAATTGCAAGAGACCTACCGTCCATTTTAAAGAGCTGCCTGCAGTGGAAACTGCTTCCATTTCTATACAGTGGAGACAAGGCAGAGGTTACCATCTGACTAAAGAAAACAGCCTTTGCCAATATAACCTGTTTTGTTGTTGTGCCACCACAAACCACGGGCGTGCTTGCAGCTCAGTAGGTAAGGGAGCTCATTATAATGCTATTACTGACAAACACGTGGAAGTATCCATGGTGGGGGGAAAAAATTAAAAATAAAAATCAAACGAGTCATCTTCCCCCATGCAGAAGAGGCCTAAAGCACATAATTATATTACATTTATTACAGTCTTACTCAAATAAGATCCCTTACTAGGTGAATACAAGGGGAAAGGCAGGCCATCACAGACAGACATTTTTCCTATTTCTGGAAGTAAACACAGCACGGTCTTTGTTTTTCATAACCCAAAGGGTCTGAGATCTGAAGGTACCATCTGAGTAATGCTGCCAGGTTAAAGGCCAGCTGCTATGGGGCCATGGTAAGTAACTGCTATCTAACACAAGCTTATGAAGCATGTGTTCAGGCCTTTTGTCAGTCACCTCACTGCCCCGTCTCCCTCCAAAAGGGCTGAAAGCTTCAGAGAAAGCTAGTGACCAAAGCTGAAGTTCAACAGCCTTGTGACGTACAGTCTTGCACTTGATCTCCAATTTCCTTTTTTGGCTTTCCAGTCCCACAGTTGTAAAGTATAGATGCTTAGTCAGAAAAAGAGAAACGAATTTAAACATTAGTAGCAGAAATCAGACTGCACTTCCAAGAAGTAAGAATGTTCAAGGACTTGAGGTAGCTGAAAGGCAGAAGCAAACTTCTGACCTAATAAAAACAACAGCAGTTGTTAGGCCTCCAGAAAGGGCATTCAGTTAGCTGATACAGCTGGAGAAAAATGGACAAGTTTTCTGACCCAAGATAAACCTGAAGATGTAATTGTGTGTATAAAAAAGAGAATTCCTGTTTTAGAAGAAAGGTTTTAAAGATTTCTGGAATGTTCAGGTTCTCTTTTATTTGGCTAGCCAGGGGACACACTGAACTCCCGTCATCATCTGCACCATGCACATAACTGGTAGAAAAACACACATGTGCTTGGACAACACAGAACTGTATTGGAGAGAGAGGGGCCTTTTTATGTTTTATACAGAGATTCCAGCTCTTAAATTACAAAAGTACCTCAATCTCAAATTGTCAACAGATTGAGAAACCAATCAGAGAACACAGTTTGTGCTGTAGAATCATAGAATCTTATGGGGTTGGAAGGGACCTCTGGAGATCATCTAGTCCAACCCCACCACCAGAGCAGGTCTACCTAGAGCACGTTGCACAGGAACTTGTCCAGGCGGGTTTTGCATGTCTCCAGAGAAGGAGATTCCACCACCTCTCTGGGTAGCCTCTTCCAGGGCTCCAACACTCTCATAGTAAAGAAGCTCCTCCTCATGTTTAGGTGGAACTTCTTATACTCAAGTTTGTGCCCATTTCTTCTTGTCCTGTCACTGGGCACCACTGAGAAAAGACCAGCCCCGTCCTCCTGAAACCCTCCCTTTAAGTATTTGTACACATTAATTAGATCTCCCCCTGGTCTTCTCCAGGCTAAAAAGACCCAAGTCCCTCAGCCTCTCCTCATAGGAGAAATGCTCCAGGCCCTTAATCATGTTTGTGGCCCTTTCCTGAACCCTCTCCAGCAGTTCCCTGTCCTTCTTGAACTGGGGAGCCCAGAACTGGACACAGTACTCCAGATGGGGTCTCACCAGGGCAGAGTAGAGGGGCAGGATGACCTCCCTCCACCTGCTGGCCATGCAATTCTTGATGCACCCCAGGACACCATTTGCCTTCTTGGCCACAAGGGCACATTGCTGGCTCATAGTCATCTTGTCCACAAGAACTCCCAGGTCTTTCTCCTCAGAGCTGCTCCAGCAGGTCAGCCCCCAACCTGTCCTGGTGCTTGGGGTTATTTCTCCCCAGGTGCATCACCCTATACTTGCCCCCATTAAATTTCATTAGGTTTCTCTCAACCCATCTCTCCAGCCTGTCCAGGTCAAACTCACACTATTGTTGTGCATAGAAAAGTATTTTTGAGTGCTAGCTTGAATGCTCTCCTAATCTAAGGAGAAAGACCATTGCTAATTTGAGATTATCTTTTCTTCAAACTACTCCATCATATTGAATATCAATACTGTATTTGAATGATAATACTCCTTTTTACTGAAAAGCCTAAGATACAGCTATTCTGGTAGACTTCAAATTTCCATAAAAGTTGTACTCAAAATGCCAATTTAAGTCTGAAACGGAATGAATCCAAGAAACAGCATTCCTTCATGGACTCATCATTATTCAGTCTCAAACAATTTTTCTGGTTCTTTAAAAAAACCCCAAACCTCTTTCATTCTACTGTAGCACCAAACACCATTCTTATTCACCTAGTAGGCAACAGCAAATAAAGCAGGTTACACCACCACAGCTATTCTGAGAAGGAAAATAACTTAACTATGCCTGCCAGAAATACCTAGAGAGCAGATGAGAACATCAGATATATCTGACAGAAGTCTATACCACAGAATTTCAGATGCAACCTATAGGTGCTACAGGTTACAAAGAAAATTCTTAATTTACACCTACACACACTTTTGCAGACCAATAAAGTACCTGGAAAACAAAAGCAAATCATAGACCTTACTTTTGTATAGAATATTGGTCTGAATACAGCCAGTTCCAGATTGCATAGAAGAAGTTAAACATCTAGACAGTAGCTAAACATGGACCTTCACTGGGCATGTAGACTCGTAAATTACCTCCAAGTAGAACCTACAAACCCCTCAACTTTGAAAAATACTCATGTTGAATTAAATACCACAAAGCAATAAGGAGAATGCCCTTGTGTCAAGGAACTTACAGTAGAGAGTGAATAAATTCTCAGTAATTCTCTCTCAAACATGCTGAAAACTAGCTGTCTGAAAGTTCCTCCAGACAAAACCCCCCCACTTCTGTCTGCTGTGTCCTCTGATCACAACCAGTTGTCATGGTCTGAGCTGGGCTGGCCACTAAACAAACCACAGATGCTCTCTTTAGCTCGCTCTCTCCCTTCCCAGGAGGGAGAGACGGGTTGAAATGAAAACTAGAATCATTTTAATGAAATATTAATAATAAAAAGAAAACATAATGATATTTTAAAAAAAGAAAATAATGAAATATATACAATATATATAAAACCAGTATCAAGCTCCCAGGATGATGATCACATCTCTGGCAGACACTGGGAAGGTCCCAGACTAGACTCAGTGACAGATGGAATCCGAATTCTGGATCTGGATTCAGGAGCACACAGATCAGGTTCAAAAGGCAGATGAACAGAGTCCTCCTTGGAGGTTGGCCACCGATGAAAGAGGCTAACCCCTTCGATCCTTCAGCTTTTATACTGAGGAGCGTGATGCAGATGGGATGGAATACCCTGTCGGTCAGTTTTGAGTCACCTGTCCTCCCCACAGGTTCCACTCTGCAATGCTCTGCTGCTTCCAACGGGACACACAAAATTAGCTGACCTAGGTTATTATAACAATAATAAGCAGGAGCCTCTCTGCATAATGTTCCTTGATATTGGTATAAACACCAGGCTGGAAGCAAACACTGAAGAATATACTGCTAATTTCAGAAAGTGGGGTTAGTTAGAAGAGACTTAGCTGAAAATTACTGAAAAGAAGCTTGGTTCTGTTCTACCTCAAACCAGGACACTAGTTGACAAAAATAACCATGTAACTACTGTAATCTTCAGTAATTCTGTTTCTTAGATGTCAAAGTTTTATGCTGTTGAGGCTGAAACTTTTAAAGTTCAAGTCCTGCTGGTAACTACCTGTAGCACGCTAGTCACATTCCATACGTAGTTATAACAAAAATCCACCTGTACTTTCACCTCTTAGGTCATTCCTTTTCTGCTCATTAGACAGCCAGAGTTCACAAGTGCTTTTCCTCCCACACGTTTCAATTCTAAGCAGCTCCAAGAGGATACACGTGCCCACTGCCATGCCATCAGATGTCACCCCAGTACATCTGGGTAAGGAAGACCAATTCTCCATATTGACTCCACTTTAAAACTTTCATGGCTCAACATGCTCAAAGTGTTGAAAAGAAAGTATCTTTAGAAATAGTACATTGAGAAGATAAGCATCGTTACCGGCACCATGCCAGGTAATCCATTTTGTTAATTTAGCATTTGTATACTAAGAAAAGCACAAATTTCATAAATGAAGGATTGTATACCCCAATTGCAGTAAACTGGTTTAAATGCTATTCTACACCCAGCTGATGGCAGAAAGAGCTGTGTGTAAAACAACTGGAAAATAAGAAGCTGCATTGCAAGCACAGCTCTCCCAAACTAATTGTGCCCTAATGGAAAACACAGATTTGATCTTCTGGCAAGCTCCTCTCAGTTCTTTATAATTGACGTGGTTTCACTTGTGACCCTTTAGAATGACCAAAAAAATCATTCATATACATAGAAGGAAGTCTCAGTTTTTCTCTTGAAGTGCTTTCCATTTGCCAAAAGATCTCTATTGTGGTCTAGACAGATCATCAATTGCACACAGATGATTTTTAAAGCTATTCAGACAGAAGATGAGTTGCATAGCTAGCTTAGATGCTTAACTACATGTCCTACAGTACATCTCTGCACTCCTACTGCGTTGCATATAAATTTAACCCCCTGTAATACAAACACCTTCACTGCAGGAATTCAGATACAGCCCTAATATTCAGTGCTATAAAGCTTTTGGACTTATTCTTGTGACTTTTACCATGATGCAATTCAAAACTGAAGAGACCAACTCCCAGGGATTTAATTTGTCCTTATTTCTCCCCCCCTGTTAATATAAGGTATTTAAAAGCTTCACTGGATTTACTGACCTCTCATAGTATTCTAAATCACTTAACCAACACACAGAAAGAAACTATGATATAGAAATGGAATTAAAGTGGTGCATAACTCAGTGGTGAATCTATCACAAAAATAGTGACTCACACTTCCTGGCCTGGCATGTACCTATCAGGTACATGGCCTTTATCAATGAGCTTGAATTTGTTTGTCTGGAGTTACTACCACCACAGAGCATTTGGTCCAAAAGTGTCTGACCTAAACATGTGCTCAGCTAGGAATGTAACCCTTCCATGCATACACAGTATTTTCTTAGCAGAAGGAAACCACAACAACAAAGATATGATGAGAACACAATGCAAATATATCATCTCTTTCCCAAGCAGCAAAAAGAAAACCTTAGCTTCAAGGCTTCAATTGCTTAAGACTCAGTATTTAACTTCTTCTACACTTAAGATGCTAATTAAATTATTGTTATCCGGTCCCAAGTCAAATATTCATCATTCCTTGACATGTGGAAGACAGCTTAATTGTGTGGTGACGTATTTGTTTCAATGCTAGCAGTTTCCTTTTCGATCACAGAGGTTAAGATATTGTCTGTATGTACTGCAATAGCGTGTCCTTGTGAAACAAAAGGTAACAAGGTAACAAGAAGTCTAAGGAAGTAACTCCAAGAAAAATCAATACCACTCAACAGCACATCTATAAGAGTACAAATATATGTAACACTGGAACACTTTCTCGTTTGTAGGTGACTTTTGTCCCTATCAATTTATAGCATGACAGGAATTAGATATATTGCAATTTGCTATAAACACACACACCATTGTTAAAAAAAAACCCCACACCTGTAGGCAACCTTAAAAAACCCCAGAACAATAGATACTACAGTGTAGTGCTTCAATACTTCCTTCTCCTTATCTATATCAAAAGTTACCGTGTCCCCAGCTTAGATAAAGGCACCCAGTTTAGATTGAAAGCCACCAAGCCACTGAACAAACTGAACTCCTTGAATTTTCACTTTCAGCCCACATGTCTATTATTCAGTTCATATAGACTCACCTTAGTCCATGGATGTGCCTTAATCTGAGGGAATTTGAATTCAGTATAGTTTGGATTCATTTCTCTAATTTGCTCCCTTGTAGGCGTCCCCAGAACCTAGATAGGAGAGAAAAAAGTAAAAAAAAAAAAAAGGCAAATTATTTAGATATGCTTTATATTCATATGGTAACAAAGAGCACAGTGTAACTTCTCACTGAAGTCAATCTGTGTAACTACTAAGTTAATATAGCATTGAGAACAAAATAACAAAACTTTTGAAGAAGCATTTAAATTGGACAGGACTTCCCTCTCCTGGGAGCTTGTGATTCAATCTCCCTGCTCAAGCAGGGTCAGCTGGAGCAGGCTGCCCAAGACCATCTCCAGCTATGTTTTCAGCATCTCCACAAAAGACAACTTCACAACCCCTCTGGGCAACCTGCTCCAGTCTTTGACAACCCTAACAGTAAAAATAAATAAATAAATGAAGTGTTTTCTTGCATTCAAATGAAGTTTCATGTATTTCACTTTGTGCCACTGCCTCTTGTCCAGTCAGCAGGCACCACCCACAAGAGCCTGGCTGCTGCTGCTTCATTCCCTCCCATGAGGTATTTATACACATTGATTATACCCTCCTGAATCTTCTCTGCTTTAGGGTGAACAGTCCCAGCTTTTGCAACCTCTCCTCATGACAGATGCTCCAGTCCCTTAATCACCTTTGTGGCCCTTGCTTCAACTTCAGTAGTCTCTTGCTGGCAATTCAGTTCATATTCCAAGCCCAGTGTCAAAAATTAATTCTATTCCACAGTTCTTCATAAAATTCAAGCATCTTTCTCAAATTTAATTTCGATGGGGAGGAGAACTCACTTCAATTAGACTGTGCCAAAAAAGTACTGAAAACATTCAGGGATTGCAGCTCACTGCATATGGCTGATTAAGGATCAGACCAGTAGCACAGGCTACATTTTACAATTCACAAGCTTAAAAGATCAGCCAGTTACTGCTGAGGGGAGGCAAACAGGTTCCCTTAACACCCCCCCCCCCCCCCCAAACTGTGGGTTTTGGTGGTGGTTCCCCACGCCAGTATTTCCACATAGAAGAGAAAACTTGGTTTAAACGTAACCTTGGAAGCATCTAAAACACATACCAAGCCTGGTTGACTTTCATAAATTTATGTTGCTTATTCCCAGAGTCTGCACAATTTTATTTGCACATGATTAGTAGTTGTACGAGAAATAACAGGCAATTGCACGTGTCTTTGTAGGGGGTGGATAGATTTTGAAGGGATTCCGGAAATCCCTTCAGGGAATAAGCCAGACAACACAGCATTAGAGCTTTCTGTTCAGTTAGCACCAAATACTAGAGAGCCATTGCCTACGTATAAAAACGACACGGCAGGTTCAAAGAATCCTGCTGTTTTCTGTTTGCACCCAGTTGCTGGGTATCCTTTTGTTCTGCAGAGAGACGCAGGGAAGGCAGAAGAGTCGCTTCTCTACGCTGAGCTCAGATTCATCTTCCTATAGGAACCCTGTAGCCACACTACTGTCCCCCTGTGACAAATGTCTCGCCGTGCAGATTAGCATAACATTATCACCTCTGATAAGGCAGAGACTGCACTGTCACCATCAGTAAACAAATCATCTAAAACACGATGTTACCACTCTACCTCTACTTGATAAAGAAAGATTTGGTTACGTATCTGCGAATATTTTTATTCTCTTAGAAGAGTGGAAATTACAGAAACGGGTTCTAAAGAGTCAGGAAAAGGGGTAGAAGAGCAAGTGTCAGTGTTCAATTAATTTGTGCAACAGAGCAACTATCATCAGGCATTATGTAGGGAGCTTGGTATTTCTTTATTACTTAAGATATGAGCTGTACGACTCAAACTAAAATATTTAAGATTGCTTTATGGGTAGGTAAACAGCAGCAGTGGATATAAACCTTGCAGCTTGTTCAGACACTTGCTTCTTGGACAACACATTGAAGTGACAAGTTCTACAGAATGAGTGATCACCTAACTCCTATCTTCCCATTGCTAGCCAGGATTTAAATCCCAACTACGGTAACAGCTAAGGGTTACCTTCAGAACTGAAAGAAGATTCTCCTTTCTGTGTCTGAAAACACTGGTTTTCCTCAGGTGGTAGGAAAGGGGGTGTCTGCAGGATTCTGCACATTTTGCTCAACTTTCAAAGGGAAAAAAAAGTAAAGTTGACAGGAAAACGTGTCCTCTCCCTGATGGTTTTCTGTCTGGCTCCTCCAGAGCATTGGCCACCAGCTGCCAGCCTGCCAGGATGGTGCCGCTCTCAAAGCTTTGATGACCATGGCTTTCAACACTCTCTAGTTCTAATAGATGAGGGGTTTCACAACTGCAAATAGTATTTTCATCCCAATTTGTGATAAAAGCCATTTTCAAAACCTTATAAGTGTTTTTTGATTAGTTAAATTAACTCCCTGAAAAATTAGGGGTACCTTGTACTGCTCTCCTACCATTTCTAAAGGCTCAGTTTTCAGGCCTCCCTCGTATAAACAGGGCTTTATAAAAAGCACGTTTACCTTCTTTGCCCTCCTCCTCCTCAAAAAAATTCTTTAATAGCCTTCCTAAGATGAAGTAAAGAGCAGATTTTCTTTATATATAGCCAAAAATCAGCATACTGGCTCAGTTGACAAGGCTGCTTGGAACAGGAGCCTACGCAGTGCAAGTATATTTTATTTAAAGACTGTCTATAACACCAGCAAGAATTCAGATTAGTTAGGCAAGGCTAAGTTTCACGGAAGGACCCACAATATCTGTGCATACATTTCACTAAAAGCACAGCTGTTAACTCCAAATGATGGGAGGGAGCAACTCCTAAGCTCAAGCACAAGCATCTAAGCAAGTTTAAGGTCTCCTGAATGCTTAGAAAAGAAGGCACTGAAGAAGGATCAGGATAACTGAAAGAAGAGATCGCCTGACCTTTCAGTAACATAGCAGCCTTTCACACAAAGAATAACTGTACAAAAGGAAGTGTGACTTATATTAGCCACTCTGTATTTACTTCACTATCTCTATAGATTGTGAAGCTGAGTTGTGCTCTCATAGAATCATTGGGATCATCGAGTCCAACCACCAACCCTAATTTCAATTTGTACTGAAGACAGACTAAGGAAAAAACAAAACTCGTAACAGAAACAACAAACAAAAACACACACAAAAAAAACCCCAAACAAAATAACCTGAAGATGAAAGGAAAGTACATAGGAAGAAGAGAAGTTTTAAAGACTGTCAAATCCAAATTACAATCCAGAATAAAAGTGTAGGATGAATAAAGTGATAAGCTCTAAAATTGCACTTGTACTTGCCGTATCTGGAAGGGGTCCTGTAGTGGACCTCTCCTCATCTGCCTGTGCACCAACACTGTTTGCTACGCAATTTTGAAGTTGTACATCACTGATTCACACCAAGTTTTCTGTACATTAGGAATACATTCAAGTAACCTTGATGAGTAACAGCAATCATTTAAGCTATTGCAAAAATTGGGCACACCTCTTCTTTTATAAAAGTCATGTCTGTGACTGCTCTTTCTGTTTGAAATGCAAAGGAGAAGCACAAATTACTTTGCACATTTTTGGCAGAATTGCTCCACGAAACAGCTGCTCTTGCTATATCAACTCTGAAAATACTATGGAGCAGATGTTCCCTGGACAGAGGTTTCACAGAATGGTTGAGGTTCAAAGCAACTTCTGTAGGTCATGTGGTCCAACTCCCCTGCATAAGCAGCACCAGCGAGAGCTTGGTTGCCCAAGACCACGTCCAAGTGACTTCTGAGCATTGAGACAGAGACAGAGACTCTGGGCAACTGTGTTTGACCACTCCCACAGCGCAAAACATTTACTTGCATTCAGATTGAATTTCACATGTTTTAATTCGTGCCCATTGTCTCTTCTTTGGCATCCTGTGATAGGACAAACCAGTTTGGCTTCCTCTTCTTTGCACATTCTCTTCAGATATTTCTGTACACTGATAAGGTCCCCCTCCCTTCCCCCCGATCTTGCAAAGGTCTGAGAGTCTGAATTATTCAGATCCATGCAAACTAGCACATACTATTCTATTTCTTGAGAACAGTCTTATGAAAGGTGAGATTATCAAGGAAAAAAGATTATTTTTTTCTAAAGTGTCCACTTAAAAGAAACACCAACAAGAGAGAGAACCAAACCGGAATAAGTACAAGGATAATAAAAATGTATTGTCTGATGGCATCAACTGCATCTGGAATGAAGACTAAACTTTTGAATGAATGAAGGGTGTCTATGTGAGACTACAAGTGATCTTCCTGCAAGTGAAGACATCAGGTCAACTAGCCTTGCTTTTTATTCCTAATTGTCGTCATCATCTCTCAAATAAAACTAAAGAAACATTATCTATTAAGATTAACTAAAGAATACACTTGCTGAGAAGACAGACACTGCTCTGATGCTCTTAGGACAGAAATTGAACACAACAGGACAGGTTTCACAAGTACTTTTTGGAAAGTTTTTCCTTGACATGAATCTGTAACAGATTAAGCTCCCCATATAATTTTTATTGCAGGAACTGGGTTCATGAAGGTACAGTAATGGTTTATATCTCAAGCAATTACAGAAAAGCTACAGGCTCCCAATAATGTCATCCTTATCAAAAAAGAATGGGAGATTTATGAACCTGAAATAAGCGCTGAATTTTATTACAAATAGCATAAAGATCTTAATTTTATGTTCTCTCAATCAAATTTTCATAGGAGAAGATGGATGATATTCAGCTGCAAAAGAAACCTTAGTTATACCCCAGTACTGAAGACAGCTGCTGTCCACACCTGGCTTCACTGAGCAAAACTGCAGCGAGTTATTTATGACCAAACCCACACCAGAGGAAGAGGAAACCGCAAGAGACTCAACAAACCTCAGCTGGAATAAGGGCTCTTTCTGACAACCATCATTACTGCCAAACCTTTGCCAAAATGTATGAATCAGTTAAAAAGCACAAGGACACTAATGGTTCAAAAGCTCCAGCTCATAATGACTGAACTAGAGTGGAGAAGGCGGTTATCTAAGTCAGAAGCCTCTAGGAAAGCCACGTTTACAGTGGTATAGATTTTCTCTTGAGGAACTGTGCAAAGCTGCTCCAGAAAGTCTGGTGTGTATGGCTTACTAGACGGCATAATTAATGCTTCTGCAAACATGCCTGCACCTCTTCAGAGAGTTGCGAGGTGTGCCAAATAGTTATTTAAAAAAAAAATCACGGTGCAGACATCTCAAGCAGTAAACATGGGTCAGCCTTGAAATAATCCTTTAAGAGGCCTGTGGTAGAAAATAAAATAAAATTACCCATTTTATATATACTTTCTTTCAAAAACACTCGCATGTCAAACAAAAATGAAAGCCAACTAAATATAGAGATTTCTTCTATCGCAAACATGAGAGCAGTTTCTTCCTTCAGGAATAGGAAGGAACCCATTGTCACCACTGACATGAATATAATTGCTCATCAAATTTCTTTATTTTTTTTTTTTTATACTGCCTGCCTGCAAGCAATGGGAAGTGACAAATTACATGAGGCACAGGAACAGCCAAGTGGTGATATGGGGGGACATCATGGGAAAAAAAAAAAATGCCAGGAGACTTCCTTTAGGAGAGAGAAGCCATGTGAAAGGCCTTGTCAGATGCAGGCAGGTCCCTCAGCACAGGACCACATCCAATAAAATGAAACACTCTCTCCTACTGCTTATTCTCCCGGAAGAGATGGCTCTTCTCTCCCCATTAACTACTGTGACTGAATTTATTTTATTTCAAAAACTGAGCCCAAAATAGTACCTTGACATTTGAGCATGAGCCATATATTATAATTGCAGCCTATACTTAGCATTCGGCTCAGTAAAACTGTCAGAGACCAAAAAGTTACACATAGATAAGATTCCTGATACTACTGAGCTTCTCTTTTAATACATTTTTTCCCCTTGCTACCCCCAATCCAGAGAACTACGGGAAGAAGATTTTATTACTTCTCCCAAATTACCACGAAATGCCAGCTTTGGTGCAATGAATAATTGCACAGTCCAGCAGGAACCAAAAAATCCAAAACAAACAACCTCCTCCCCCACAACCCTTTCCTGCAGTTTTCACAAGTTAGCTGATATACCTCATACTCTGGATTGCAGCATATGGAAAAAATATTTCTGGTAGACAATGCAAGACAGATTGGCAGATGCTGTCCTCCCCGTGTCCCAGGGCTACTCAGACAATTATTGCTGCTTCCTTCTGACAGAGATGATTTTTTTTTCATTTTTGAGGGGAGTGAGGTGAAAGTACTAAACAGAACCTTTCAGAAGATAATGATTATCTTAGAAACAAAACCACTATGCTTCCAAGATTCCCTTTTCGCAAGAGAAATAAAGAGTAACCACTGCCTGTGCAAACTGTGATTGAAGACGTTTGAGTTTCGTGGGGATATCCCAGCCAGTTTTTCCCTTGATAGGTTTCGGGGATCTGAAGATCTATGGGAGCCAGGGAATGTCCCCAACCTCCCAAGATTTCACAGGGAGCATGGCAGTCCTGCAGACACTGCAAGCTCTGTGCACCAGGTCAGACATTTTTGAAGGAGTCTGCCCTGAAGCATCTCAAAAAAATCCCTCCTGATGTCTAAGAACTATTTTCTTTCAAGTTGTATTCAGTGGATTTTAAATAGGGAAGTGGCAACCACAACCTTCCTGGGAAGGTTTCACTCTTCCATCAGGGATGGGACTGCACGACTGCTCTGATGCACAGCATTTGCTCATACCTAATTTCTTTATGTGACCACTGATGAAACCCACACTGCCCCTGTGCCTACTTCAGAAACTGAGCACATTTCTGAAGGAGATGTCACTCAAAAGCCAGTAGGGGCATGAATTTTAATGAATATATTGAGTTACCCACTGGAGATATTCCCAGCGATGGGATAACCTAACATTTGGAATAGCTAGCAAGAGCTAAAAATAAGGAGCAAGAGTCACCATTCAAGATCAAACTTTGGAAAAAGCACAGCACATGATTTCTCTCCTGTAATAGTGGAAGTATTCATGAAGAATGTACTTGGGTTAAACTATTTCTTCAGATGGAGCTCCAAGACAGTATTTCCCCATATCGAATATCATTTTGTAAGGGATAAGTGGTCAAAGATCTCTCTCCCCCAGCCAGATTGAGAACATATGGAAAGTGTCTTTAAAGAAATAGGAACAAGAGAAAAAGCAGCTAAAAAGAAAAGGTCTATCTTTTGATTCATACTAACATGATGCCATCAGTCCTACAGGGACAGTTTTTTGGAGCCTTTTACAAATATGCAATAGGCCTGGAGAAATTCCAGGTGCAACTGGACAGAGATCTTGCAAGACTACGTGAAATGAAGCTATGTGAAGACTGTTGAAAATGTATCAAAATCTGACAAAAGCCAAAAATGCTTCTGATGCAGCAAGGGACTGAGGACATTGGGTGTGCATCCCACAGGAAGAACAAGCTTGCTGACTGACATATCACAGAAATTCTATCCTCATGAACACAGCTACTGAAGGGATGTCATTGAGAACTGCATGAAAGGGGAGGACTAGTTTCATGTGATGGCATTTTGAAATCATTCTCCAGTCTAATGCAAAAACTTCATATCCAGGTGTAGCATCCAATTGCTGTGTTGCAAAATTAACTCCATTAAATGAATTCAGTCAAAGCTGAGTAAGCAACTGAAGCGACAACTGAAAATATTAGCTTGGCTTAAAAAATGCTACAGGAGTGACTGTGACTCAGTCATGCCAAATTGATAGGAGCCAGCAGAAAAAGTTTCCTACCTGACCTCTCTTGCAGTGGAATCAAGTAAATTTAAGGGATAAAAGTCAGATACGTTTCCAAGTGTGTGGATAAATATTTTTTTACTATAGTCTTTTTTTGGATTTTAAAAGATTCTGCTCTCTCTGCCCTGAAGTTTGAAATGTACAGTTCCAAGGAAGCTATCTGAAAAGCACGACTCCAAGATAGTTAAACAGCAGCTCACAGGTTTCAATCCACAATCTTCTGCAAAGTTCATTGCTGTTCTAGAACAGCCCTGCTTCTCCTATGGCCATTTTGCATTAAAATAAGTGTGCATTACAATGAAAGCTTTAATAGTTGTATTTGATGGCAGCAAATGGAAGAGGTGGACACCACCTGTGAAAATATACTTTGAAAAAAATTAATCATATTCTAAATGAATTCTTATGCAACCTAACAGTTTACATGTTACACGCAAGACAACATTAATAGTACTTTTTATGCCGCAGACATGCGTAAGTCTTCAGCTGTATTGAGGCTGCAGAACCCAACCTCATTCAAACACACACTGCAGTTGTTTTTATGCCAATCTTTCAAATCGAAGTGGAACTGAAGCACCACTGAGAAGAACAGAATGTTTCCTAACTTCTTTATAGATTTGAGAAACAAACCCGCTTAATTTCATTATTGGTCACTTATAGGTTACACAGTAGATAGGACAGACCTCTGCCAACAACTCGCAGAATGGAAAACTAAGGACCTCACTTTCTACTTTTTCTTCGTTCTCAAAAAGGTTGAAATTTGAAATAAGAGTGTTCTTTTCCCTCTACAAAAAATACTTTCCTAGACTATTTCTCACAGCTGTTGGTTTTAAATGCAATATTCCAAACCATAAGTTTCTCTGTATTCTCACCTTAAGCCAGGGCTTTTCTGAATAGTTCATACAGAACTTCACAACACAAGATTTGGTAGACAAGGGCATTATAAAACAGCCCACTTCTACAGTGTGTGCTCATTCTCTCTTCCAGTGTTGCCTTGAGAACATATGCTGCCTTAGTAACAAATATACAGGCAGAAAAATATTCATGGCACCCACCCATTCAGGCTCATATTTTCCATCATACTTCCTTAACTAGTCCAGTGGACATCCTTTTTTGTGTCTACTACTGTAAGATTTACAGCATTTATTCTTTCAAACTTTCCTAAAACATACTCAGTAATGTAACTTTTTAATTGAAGAGACCAGGCTTACAATAAAATGGAATTATCCCCACATTTGTTTCACTTAATTTCTATGTGTAGGGGCTACATATCTCACAGAAGATGAGAAAACCCCAACACAACACAGGGGTGGATGATCATTCAATATCGCCCTTTCTCCATTTAAATAAATTGTTCAGAAATTTGTTTCTACAAAAGTGAAAATCATCATCTCAAGCTATAATTTACTGAATCTCAAGCCTTTACACTGGGTACTCCTCTGGTTGGCGTAAGTAATTACATTAGTTGCCAGTACTAGGTATTCAGCTATGAATTGGTGAATAAAAGTTATCACACCACTCATGGCAGTGTCATTTAAAGAAACTACAGATGGTACATAGGCTATCAGCAATTTTATTTAAGTAGCCCTCTGCTTCAATACAACTTAAGTGTAAAGAAAGCAGAATCCGCACAATCGGAGCACATACCTGCTATAAAATTATTAGTTCACAGATGTTTACTTCTATTAATGCAGAACTGAAAATGTCCAACTGATGGATTGGACATCAGCTCCCAGCCAACTTTGAACCACACCACAATCTTTGCTTGGCAAACACATCAATAATGAGAGGATACCTATTTCTTGATTATTTTACTTCCACATTGTAAAAATCAAAGAAATGGCAAGGCAGATCACTATGGTTTTGCTGATAAGGCCTCCCTACTCTCAGATTTCTGATTGAGCCACAGAAGGACTTAAAGGACTGTCACCGTGACAAACAGCTATATTTACAAAAAAATCCTCATTAGACCTAAGTTTCTCAGGATTGCAGAGATTAATCAAGAAACAAAACAGGACTTCTTTAAAAAAGTCTACAGGCAAACTCTACAGGTTATTTGCACAAACTCCTGTGGAACTCTGGCCATCTGAAATGTTCACAGAGACCACTTCTCACAAAAGCAGTGTAGCACAAAGCACTCCGCTCCAAGACACTTCTCAAAAGGAAAAAAATTGTCACTTGTCTTATCACCAACTTTACTTCTCACAGCAACTCTAATTTTCCACCAGTATTTCCTATGTAAACTGACCCAGCTTGGATATGCTGAACTTGAAATACTCTGGACAGAAAGGCAATAATAAGAAATCAATAAAGTTTTAAGAGAAGTAGGTGCAAGACATGGAGCCTCAAGAGGAAAGTTGTTGACTGGAAGATTTCCAGCAGGACAGACATAAACTCACTGTAATAGAAGCTAGGATTACATGGTCAAAGGCTGGAGTTGACATGGTGAGAGCCTAAAAAGGTCAGAGAACACCTCGCTGAGACCATACAGCAGGCCACAGAAACACTGAGCCTCACCAGCCCATGTCCTCCATGCAGAAGAATGACCACTGGGTGCTGTTTGGTGTCATACGCTCTGTTAGGACAAGTACAAAGACATCAGCAGCTTTTCTAGTGAATAACATAGATACAAGTAGGAAGTTCTACTCTTCTACCCACACATTTTGGTTTCAAGGGGGTTTTCACTGTGTGCCACGCAAACATATATGCATCAAGGTAGCAGTTCAGTGAGAAAACCAAGGAGAAAATTCTCTTAATACAGTCTTCTTGTGGTGATGAAATCAGTAAAGCTGAACAGCATGTGCACACATCTTATCCTCTGCAATACTCCCATCTTATTAAGTGCACAGTATAGGTTCAGAGGAAACTCCACTGCTTGCTCTCTCTACAAATCCTGCTTCCTTCATTGCAGAAGTTGAGGGAGGCGGGGGAGACTAGGGTCCTGGGAAGTCAGACACCAATCTTCTAAGCTATGAATTATTCTTCCATACCTCTAATTTGAGAATCACAGAATATTCACAGCTTACCAAATAAAATAAATCAAGATGCGTTTGGACATAAGTGATATATAAATGTTAAGTATTCTGAAAATTAGGTCTTTTTCACTTGAAAAACAAGATTCAGAAGGTATCTTTGCCCCTACATTTCCTGATTCTCCATCTGCAAAGGAGGTGCCTTTTCTTGCCTTTCACCTCAAAGAGCTGGAAGGAGGGAAGACGACAAGAAGGCTACATATGCGAAGAATCTGGCACAAGGAAATTTAATAACACTGTTTTCAAAGCCAAGTAATAATTGCATGCAACAAAGGAAAAAGAGACATATTCTAAAAGAATGAAAATCACACACTAATAAATATTGGCTCAGTATGTAAGCACTATTTCCAAGCACACTGAAGGTGCAGTCCTTTAAGAGGGAAAGAAATGATGCAATTAAAAGATGATATATCATAGGCATGACTGCAAAAGGGTTAAAGAAAGATCACCAAGTTGTCAAAAAGCATGAGAAGTGTTTTCAAACACGGTTTGAAAGGTACAAAGGTAACAATATATATGTTGACAAGGTTATAATAATGCATGGTTTCATGCTGATTCCCAAGGAATAATGCAGACAAAAAAAATACACTTGAAATTCCGTACCTTGATTATTTCCACCAACTGATCCACACCACTGTCACCTGGAAAGATTGGTTGTCCTAGTAACAGTTCAGCCAATACACAGCCTGCTGACCACACATCTAAAAAGAGGAAAGAAGAGGAACACAGGGAAAGGTATCAGTAAGAGGTAGGTACATATTAGGCTATTTATATAAAAACACTGCAGTTTTAAGCTACTTACTTTCTTCTTTACCATGTTTAATACTGCGTGTAACACAGCCCAAAATAAAAAACATTCCTCTCCTAAATGTTCATCCAGAAAACATAGATACCGAACATAAAGCAATGGCAAGCAGACAGTCTTAGAAGTCAAGCCATAAGACAGTCAGAACCCAAAAATATTGTTAAACACTGTAATATATTGATATTAAAACTTACACATGTAGGGAAAAGACCCGAGAACACTTCCCATCTGAAAATTAAATGTAGCAGATGTTTGTGAGAATTTGCTGTAACTGCATACCAAATACTGAAGTTTAGGCCACTTAACACACTTGAAGTATCGCACCTAGATGCAAAGTACCATTTCTCAAAAAAACCCAAATTGACTGTAGGTTTTCTAAAGGTTTTCTAAAAGGTTTTCTAAAAAGTCGTAAGTTTTTCAATGTATATGTGAAACCTTACACTGAAATCTAACCTGAAACAAACAATCAACAACAGTAGATCTGTAAAGTGTACAACACTGTAACGCCCTAAAAGGGAAAAGAATCAAACCAGTTTCCCTCCATCCTTCTTTCTTTGAGCTCTTGCCTACTTCTACAAGCTGACCTTACCCATAAAATAAGAGTAGGACCACAACAACTCAGACCCCAGAGAATTTACCTCCTGAGGTGTGTTCCAACCTGAGATAACCCACACTACCAACAGAAATCTTCATTCCCCTTGTATATTTAAACTATGCCACTGGGAAGCGGGGTGCACACAACAGTGTAGCTACAGCTAAAGGTCTGTGTGAGGAAGAGAGCCCCAACAATTCTCTAAACAGTTTATTATCACTTTGTCACAACCTCTAAAAGACAGATGCAAAAAGTAATTAAAAAAACCCTTTCAGGAATTCAAGACTGCTAACAAAATAATCTGCGAGTTAGAACAGACTTTGTCTATTTCTAAAATGAAAGATAGAGGGATTATTCCCCCTCTTTTCAAGAGAGATACAGACCAATTGTAACATAGGGTAGACAGCAAGCACTGCTCATTACTGCAGCTTTCAAAATCGTTCACCTCCAAGTCAAATGGATGCATTTTTACATAATGCCTTAGTGCAAACATCACATCAGGGTTTATCCTAAAACAGTAACTACTTACAATACAAACAGCAACCAGAAATAATCTGAAGTTTGAGTCTTGAATTCCAACAAGCAAACAAACCAAATCATGGGTTTTGATCTTTTAGTCATAGATAATAAAAGCTGGCATGGCCACCAAGGTGCTAAGATCTCTTTTGGACAACAAATGGAGGTGACATCACGTGAAGAACCTTTAATTACATCTGATGCTAAACACGACATCTCTCTGATAGCTCCTGCTGTTGGACCAACACGTACAACAAAAGATGATGCAAAGAATCACTTTAGATTTCATCCCATGCATGTTGGGTTGATGAGAAATTACACGACAGTTAGCAGAGATGTCCTCAGAAGTACTGAAGAAACAGATTAAATGTACTAAGTAGTCAGAGCACTGTAACTTAAAAGGCACCTTAAAGGGTTTTGAAAAAGCTGAGTCCTTTAGGCTGAGTGTATAAAGCTGTAATCATTATTTACAACTTCAATCCTTACTTGCACTGAAAAAGAAACAATGTACAGGAAGGAAAAGTATCTGACAGTACATACTCTGATGTCAGCTTTGGGTTTGTGTAAGTCAGCATTCCCAACTCACTTCCTTTAAAAATTTTGAAGCTACACTAGCGTGATTTTTTTCAAATTATACTGTGGCTTTTTAAAACTGTTCTGGTCTGGCTGCTCCATGAAGTTGGCTTTGTCCTGTTTCATTCTTTCCCAGACTCTGTAAATGCCTTCACGCTCCACCAGCCAATTTCAGCCAAGTCTGAGAGGCAGAAGTATGGAAACCATTGCAGAAGTTTTGTAAAAAACAGTGGGGAAAGCGTGCATCCACGTTGCTGCTGAGAGAAGGGCTCAGTCCCTGCTGGACGTGCCAGGCTTGCTCCCCCCCTGCCAAAATGCAGCTGTAAACAAGTTGAAGGATGTGCAGGTCTTTGCTCAAGGGAGAAGGCCAAGCAGAAACAGCAGAGGGTGCACAAGAAAGCTGATGGCATCTCAGGGGAAGAGAGGAGAAAAAAGATGTAGGTAATGGGTAAATAGATGGAGAAGTCTGAGGAATACTGGCTGTATTTGTGATGGGTTTAATCCATCAAACATACAACAAATTTATTGGAAACTTATGTAGCTGGTCCTCGTGCCAAAATCTTCCAAATCGGGTGATTTAATATCTTGTTAAAAGTCAATTTATTTTTCCTTGATTTTACCTGCTAACACTTTAAACACACGCTGAAATAAGCTACAGGGATTCCAAAATCCCCAACTTTTTTTCCAGGTGTGTAATTTCACCAACTTCCAAATTAGGACTTGGGCAATGTTCCCTGGGCAAGGAAGTGAACAAACCCTTGAAACATCCTCAACAAAAGCCAGAGAGCAGAAGGAAACTTCAGCAGCTCCAAGCAGGGACGGCAACAAAACACAATTTACATAGGTGTTTATACAATTTGGGTGAGCAATGTACAATAAGGAAGAAACTGGGAAATTCCAGCTCTGCTGAAACTTGATCGACTTTAACAGGACTAAAATTTCACTCCAGTATAGTTTGCGTCTCTCCCCCTGCTTTTTTTTTTTCTTTTGAATTTGGCATTTTGAATTTTATCTTCTGTATTTGGATGGTAACATTTCTCTCAAGCCTGAGAGAATGTACTGCATTCTATATTCAAAGATGATACTTAAAAGGAGTGAGAAGGTAGTTAATAGTAGGCTTTGATAGCTTCTTCCCAGCCCCTTTTCTTCCTTAGCAGAGTCAGAGCTAACTATTACAGGCTAATAGTCTTTTAGAGCAAGCTTAGGGTGTAACTACCCATTCCCACGGGAGGAGAAGCATTTTATGAACTTAATATGTGCAGTAAGGCAAAATATGACCATCATTCACGTGCTTTAAACTAGTTAATAAACAAGGTAAGTGAGAACCTTAACACAAAACATGAATCAAGTCAACAAGTTTGACTTAAGCCAAACTAGTTAGGACAATGTGAAATTTTAGGAGAGAATACTGAAAGTTATTAATTTTAGGTAGAAAAAAGTAGGCAAGGCTACCTTCTTCATACCTTTAGTGAAATGCAGTCTAAACAATATGGACAGTAAATGCAAGTGCCAACCAAAAGCAACTCTCAAATAAGCTTATTGAGACTGCTTTCACACACTGTAAGAGCAGCTAATGCCATACCTGTTGTAGACTGAAGAACACTTTAGACAAATATCGTTATCGTGTGAAAGGCTTGCACCAATGTAAGCACACAGGAATTCATATAGCCTCTTATACTACAGAACTTCTCTTAAATCAGTTTAAGTTCCTATTACTTTATTGGTCTTCACAGTTTTATTTTTATTGTCTAAATATATTATCTGTATAATTCTATCGCTTTTGAATACCATTTCAGCATTATAGAAGGTAAGAAAGGGAAAATTTCTCTTTACTTCAGGAGGAGGCAGCTGGCAGGACAACCTGCAAAATACACTCAGTTTAAATTTTACAAGCAGACAATGGCCATTTTCAGTTGTCTGTGACAGAATACCATGTGTACAAATCTCATTTTTGCAATCTCACAAATTCTGCCTTTCCAAGCTGAGAAACTCCTCTTCACAGCCTGAGCACCACTGATTGCATTACACTCCAGCTCCTTTAATTACTTATTTGGAGGACAAGAGGAAAAGCAAATTTAAAAAAAAAAGAAAAAGAAAGAAGGAAAAGATGAGCCTGCTCTCATCTATTTAGTACAAATTAAGACTTTTCCTTTATCTAACATTTTACGGGGCACATTTACATTTCTAAGTTGCCACCCTCATCTATTCATCTCTGCCCCACTATCTCTTGATCTTGATGGACTTCCTCCATCTTGGAGGTGGCTCAAAGTTGCTGCCCTAGAAACTGTGGAAACAAACTAGCAGGGAAGAAACCAGGAAACAGAAAAGCAGCCCTAGGAGGTCATAAAATCAGTAGCTTCTTGTTGCCAACTACCAGAACACAAAGTGCTTTTCATTGATGCTGGTTTGGAACTCTACTTGGGATGTCAGAACAAGAGCAAAACTCTGGCTTACAGGCGTGCGTGCTACACGAGTGCAAGTTTTGTCCATCAAACCACCGCAGATCCACAGATAACAGGGACAAAACAAGGCCGAAACCCAAAAACGCTTAGAAAGCCATGCTTGTTCCAGTACTTGGCACAAGAGTGAAACAGGTATCTCTACCCTTCTGCAATGAAGAGCTGAAACTACAATGACACGTGATAGATTAGTCCAGTAAATGAATGTCTGGGTTTACTTTCAGTATTTGAAGCTGCCATATAAGATACCAAGGCAAATGCTTTTCACTGTTTGGCAACAGACTTGGGGGACACTTTGTGAGGTTGGAACTAGATGATCTTTAAGCTCCCTTCCAACCCAAACCATTCTATGATTTATGATTGTTCTTCCCCAGGAAACTCTGAGACAGCCCAATTACACACACCTCCAGAGGAGCTTCTGCTCCAGAGGGAAATATTCTTTCCCTCAGTCCTAGTGCTGGCTAGGAAAGTGAACGACTAACTTTGTGATACTTATTTTTGGACACCCCAAGAGAAGCCAGTGATACAGCCACACAGATCAATCTTTCCCTGCCAGTGGCTATAAATGCTCCCTCTGGAACACTGTCAATTCCTGCCAGCGTAGTGACAGAGAAAACACACCGAGACCATCAGACCCTTGTTATCCAGAAACACCACCACGTTCTGGTGAGCCCTCCATCGCCCCATCACCTAACCCAGTAAAAAACCCAAATGTTCTGTGGGTAAAGCTTATCTGCACAGCTTCTTTCTATGCAAGAGGATCACATGGCAACAGAGACATCTGCACCCACCCAGCTCCAGCCCCTGTTTGTTCCAGGACACTGTAGGGGAATGTGGGCAACCATCCCATGGGTTTTTCAGCGGGCAGCAGCACCCAGCTGACTAGCGCATCCAGCAGCGTGCCAGCAACACACTCTGGGATGGCGTAACACACACAGGCCTGCAAGACAGAAGCTTTGGCCAAAATGCTGTCAAGGGATAGCTGAAGGGCTTAGTTCACAAAAAAAAACCCCACCAAACCTCCTACAATCAGCTGCAGGAACAAAACTACACGCCACCCCCAGCAAGCCACGCACACACTGAATTCATAGTCAAAGGTGCACGAAGGCCCGAACCACAAAAGCTACGAAGGCAACCAAGTGACTTGAATGCTTGTGTCTGACCATTGAAAAAAATTCCTTAAAATTGAAATGCAGGAACAATAGAACTATAATGGCCCTGCTTTGTAGCTATTTGGCAACAGAGATTATTTTAAAATTTAAATAGGTCATTTCCCAGGTCATTATTTTAATAGTAGTCCCAGGTCTGCTGGATGACACACACAGAGGCATCAACCACAGTAAATGTGTTTTGATGCTACTTTTACTATCACATATATTTATATACAGCACTAATGCACTACTGTACTTCACAAAAGTGCAACAAACACAATCCCTGTCTGAGAGCTATTTTTAAAGGGACCTTCTGGGCTAGAATTTAAGTCAGGCACTTTGATGAAATAATGAAAATTCTAGAAGTTAAAAGCCAGTTTATAGTTCTTTTGTGACATCCAGGATGGTAAACCACAACCTGGAATTAACTTTAGCTTCTGCTACACTGAAAGCAAGTAATGTTGCAAGCATAAACTCATGTGTTAAAAGATAAACTAGACCAAGCCAGCAAGCCTAATGCAATTCCTGTTACAGTGCTAAAGAAGATGTGTAACTACTGAAATGGTCATGACGCAGGCTGGCCCTACTGCCAGTCTTGGGCCACCACTGTCACTTCCTAGGTTTAAAAATCACTTTCTGCTCAGAAATACTTCCAATAATTACTGTATCACGTTACAATTATAGGCCCTGCAGTAATGTTAGCAAACAACAAAAAACCTTAAGAAAACAGATGGATACTTGCAGATAACGCATAAAATAGTTATACTCTGAACACTTTTTGGCTTCATATTCCTCACTGATTTTATTTATATTGTAGTTTTAAGATAGTGTATTTAAATAGAAGAGTGAAGATCCCTACCTGACATTCAAGTTCCGTTTTTGTTACCACACAGACAAGTGAATTTTTATAGAAGAGAAAAAGACTCTACAGCAGGAAAAGGCTGCTGTGCTAACAAATCAGAAGAAAATAGGAACTAAAATCCACAAGCACATGCACATTAAAAATAAAAGGTTTAAAATGCCACATTAAAATACTGAAACATTCCCCAGTTCCCTATACCTTGAGCTCTGGATAAAGTACGGGTAATTAAATGTTCCTTCCTCTCCCTCTCTGTTAAGAAACCTACCTGTGCTTATTTGTGGGTGTATAAATAACGCTGACTGAGTTTGGATGAGCAATCCTGTGAGAAATAGGGAAGAGTTCTCACTAAATGCTGTTGCTGCCTATCTAGCAAGAACAAAGAAATACCATGGTATTTATCACCACCAGAAACAGCAGCATCACAAAAATATACCCCTAGAATTTCTAACATATTACAAAACACTGTGAAACTGCCAAGTTTTTAAAATCATTTTATTGCTTCTCAGCTCCCAAACGCAAAGATTCTGTTGAGAAGGAAGAAAGGATAGGAAGGAAGGAATATTTGCTGAAATTCATTTTCAATCTATTCTATGCAAGTTCCAGAAAAAGGGCTTGGAGGGACAAGGGTATTTTGAGGGGGCACAAGAAAGTCTGAACTACAACAATTGAAGTTATGAATGTCTTTGGAAATGGAAAATAAGACTCCTCACTTGGAATGATATAGAACTGCTACTACTTTGGAACGACAGAACTACTTCAGAGACCAGTAGATAAGAAAATAAAATGGAAAGAGCAACTTTAAAAAAGTTCTGCAAAAAAGTGCAAGATTAAAGTCACCATACAGTTGGAGCAAGAGACATTTCACAGGCTTATCTATAAAGCAGTCTCTTCTGATGACACCTAAAATATTTGTTTTATACAGTTATCGTCTGAAACAAGGTGTCTCAGTGCATTCTGATAACTCGGCTTAGCCAATCTAGTAGCTTTCAGCTGGCAAAATTAGCCAGGATCAGCCACCCTCCTCTCACTCATGAGCTCCCGCCTCTTGGCTTCTACCTGGGCTCTGCTGCTTATCAGGCTAAACAGTAATGCTGATTCAACTCATTTATATAGCAGAAAGTTAACCCAACCCAAAGTCTCTTGTCAGCTGAAGCTGAATCGGCATATTAAACAGTAAGCCATGAGAGCTAGGGTAGCCAGGGGCAAGAAAGAACAGCGCTGGGCTGCCAATTCTGGCAGTGGCCAACCATTAGATAAACTCTGCCCCTTTATCTTTATTGTGCCATTACTTTCCACAGACTTCTTAAGGTTCTGTCTCTTTTTTCTACCATGCAGATACCAAGTGTTGCTATAATACATACTGAAAAATAACTAATGGAAAAAATATTAGCGAGAGCAAGTAAGTCTTCAGGAATGCTTCCGTTTTCAAAAAACTGCAGAGTTGAAATGAGTCAGACAGCCATTTGGGTTTAACCATAGCTAAAACATACTAACTTTAAACATACTTTAACTAGTTATATTCTGCCAAGAGGTGATCATAATCTCCAAATCCTTTTGGACGTATTAAAGCTTGCCTAAACAACTCAAGTCCATAAGCAAGCCAAAAGCTTAGCATGATACTGGGGAATCCAAGAGCTAAATCCTGTCTTTCTAGCTCTAGCACTCAGGAGGCAGCACAGGGAATATCCTAACTAAAAAACTGAAGAAGATACCTACAACCAGCTGACACACTGACACACTGCTGTTCATTTTTATTATTTTTCACTTTGCTGTTCATTTTTAGGACTCCACTGTAAGAAAAGGCGGGTGTTCCCTGTCCTCTGCCAAAACCTCCAGCTTCCCTAACATTTCCATGACACAGCTATGTGCCAGGTAGAAAGAAGTCACTTCTTCATGTTCAAAATTAATGACTTCAGGACAGAGTAAGTCAACAGAACAAGTTGAATCAGAAAGCCTGCTGTACACAATATATTAAAACTGTCAAGAGAGTTTAAAGCCAATGATTAGGCCACATTTTCCTCCCACAAAAAAAAAATTCTTTACTAAAAGTAAGCTACAGAATTATTTATTTATAAGTTACAGCATATCAGAAGCAGTAGTTGATATTTCTACAGGTATTATTTAAATATATTTTAAGTATTCAAAATACTTTTCTGGCTTGAGATCTCATACCTAGTTTTAAATTACACGGCAAAATTACCTGGATTTTTTTTTTGCTTGAAATCAGACTTCCCCCCCCCCATACCTTAAAAAAAACCCCAACCCTTTCCTAATGGAATCAACAATGAAATCTCAAAAAGCATAGCAATCACAGCAGCCATCTACAAAATGTGTATATTTCATTACGAAGTCATACCTGATCATTTACAATAAAATTCTGCTTCTGGGGATAACGTCCAAGATCTCTGGAAACCTTTACACTTAGTTACAGAATAAAAACTCAGGCAGTTGGTATAGATTTCCACCAATACATATACATACCTATACTGGAGGTATAATCGGTGGCTCCAAAGATCAACTCTGGTGCCCTGTAGTACCGAGAGCAGATGTATGAGACATTAGGTTCTCCACGAACCAGCTGTTTTGCACTGAAAAGAGAACAAAATAATAGCATCTCAGCCCAATGAGTATTTTTACAATATTGCAGTGCAGACCAACATTAAGCTTTGGCACTTTTCACCCATCCCCCCTAATTCCTAAATGCTGAAGTACCATGTTCTTTTAAGCTGATACAAACCACAGGCTCAATGACTTACTGTGAAATCAGTCCAATCCATCAAGTTGCTACCTTTTACTGGACATAGCAAAAGAAATTCTGACTACAATCTAGGTGATACTTGGAGTCAGATTTTTGGCAGGCAGTTGTCTTTTGCCTGGTACAAAGGTTTGTTTACGAATTAAAAGAGGACAGAATACAGTTCAGTCAAATGTAGTTACCTTTTAAGGTTCAAAAGCTCTGGACACGCACCAGACCAGAGTATTTTTAAATTATTTTTATTTTATTTTCCATCAGAACATTCTGGGTCTTTGCTGTTTAAGGGGGTGTAGTATAAGGAGACAAAGGAAAAAAAACTTTATCATTGAAGTCACTTGTGAATGGTGCGTGATTAACATGAAGGTTTCATTTATACTGCAAAGAGATCAGCCACAAAGGATCTAACCTACAGTATTGGCCCAACCACTACATTTGGAAGAATCTAAGAAAATAAAGTAACATGAGAGCACATCACTTTTGGAACGTGAGTCTATGAACATACTGTACTTTTTTCTGAATTAACACAAACAGAAAGAACCCATAAGACAAACCTGCCTTTTCAGAAATATGATATACAACTAAGTAGTAAGTAGTAGCAAACCCAGCTGTGTGGCATAGCAACCAAATCCAACATTTTAGAAAGTCTTCTCAGTCTTGAGGAAAGAAGGACTCCTGCTACCCATTCACCCTGTTTTTAAAAGTCTCAAGTTTTCTGTTTTCTATATAGAAACTACCATTAACAAATTCCTACTATTAACACAGAGGAAGCACCACCTTTTTATGCACCGTTACTTTTAAGTTTCGGTGTGATTTCTATTTTGCTCCAACGCTGGTGAGGTAGGAGCTGAGCTGAGGAGGAGATTCCCGAGCCACCAGGCATGACGATGCACTGCTTGAATAACCACCATCTGACATTCCCACTCACTAGGGCAAGCAGAATATAGCAACAGCAGCTTCTGTGACCTCTCGCACATAAGCCCTAACTATTTTGGTCTGCAAAGTTATAGCACAATCTAAAGAATCAACTTTCTCAGAGAGAAATCCGTCTCCTGTCTCAGTGAAGATTCCTAGAATTTCTCTATCAGTGCTAAGATGAGGGTTGGACTCTGAAGGTGATTCACTTGAATGGATACTGGAAATAAATGTGGCACTGGAAACTATGATACAGATGTCCACTATCTAACAGTTTCAATTAATAGTGCTGCTTTTGATTCTCAGCCCCTAAGTATTTGAAATGTTAAGTGAATTGGTATACATACGAGTAGACTAATAAAGTGTAACACTAGCCTTTTTAGGTTACTATGCCACTGCACCTGTCATCTCTTTGCCAAACATATTTCATCCTAAGAATTGGTTGTATTTTTCCATGTTGCGGTATTTTCCTTATGTGATGGTGCATTTATTTTATTTTTTAATACCTGCATAATAACAGGCTCAAATTTTGATTCCCCCCCTTCTTGATTCACTCCAGCTCTCCCTGCTCCCCCACCTCCTGAAACTGTTTTAAGAGGAGTATTGATAATTTCTCTATCAAAACTACAAGTGAAGACCTTCTGAGGAACTCAGAGGGGTTTTTTTGTGAAACTGCTCTCAGGTTCACTTTAAAAGAAGCTGTTTTCACCAGGCTTCAGGCCACAGATGTGCTTACCTTCCAAAGTCGCAGAGTTTTAGAACAGCTGTATCAGGGTCCAGCAAGAGGTTTTGTGGTTTTATATCCCGGTGGCAGATCCCAAAGGAATGGATATAGGCTAAACTCCGGAACAGCTGATACATGTACAACTAGAACACAGAAACATTGCGTAAGGCACGCCTTCTCAGTCGAAACAGGGTAAACAATTAATTTAGTACAAACTCTTATTAGAGGAAAGCCAAAAATCACTCTAAAAAGACCCTACTGAACACCTATTAGTGCTATGAAGATGGACAAGATATTCGCCTACCTTCCCCACCCCCCCTTTGCCACATACCCTACGTGCAGTTCAGATTTGTTCATTTGTACTTCCAAAAATGAGCACAATTTCAAAAAAAATAATTGTGCCAGCTTCCCAACATTTATAAATAGAAGTAGTCATAAAAAACATACACAAAATAAAGGGGTTTCAGTTTGCTTTATAAATCAGCCTCTTCATAGAAATGAAGTATTCCAGGTTATGTAAGGGGAGGGCTTGGGGTAGGGACAACAAAACAAAGAAAACCCTTTAGTTGAAGTTATTAACAACATACTAAATGTTGCCCAAGGACTATGGTAGTGTCTCAGCCTGTCACTTGAATGAATCTCCCAGTTGCTCTTGGTGAGCAAGATTCATTTTAATTTCAAATCTCTGGGCAAAAAGAAAGGGCAGACAAAAACAACTGTTCAGAGTAATTTTATGCAAGACGCAGAAACAATTATGCTGAGGGAAGGTTTGCTCTGCCCCTATCCAAGGCTAACCAGCCCCTTAGCAAGGAGGAATACAGCAAAAGGAGGTGTTATGTAGCCAAGAGCTTCTCAGGGCAAGATTTGGAGGTTGTAGAGCAGCACGGGTCGGTCTCTTCTCCCAAATCACAGGCGATAGAACAAGAAGAAATGGCCTCAAGTTGTGCCAGGGGAAGTTCAGATTGGATACCAGGAAAATGTTTTACATTTTTTTCAAATCAGAGTTAGGTTGATGGTTGGATTAGATCTTAAAAGGTCCTTCCAACCCAGACAATTCTATGGCTCTTACAGAGCAAGGGGATCATGCTGGAGCCACACACTATGAAGAAAAGCTATGGAGAATAAGAAGCTGTTGCACAATTAGGGCTGTATGGCATATACAGTTACAAAGTCATGGGAAGCTCTGTTTCAAGGTTGACAACAAGCAGCCAGGTTATTTGTCATCTGTTATGTCGCCCCACAGGTTCCATTAAAAAAAAAAACCAACAAAAAATACCAAGAAATTTACAGGCAGGATGTTGTACTAGAGTAGCAACACCACACTTTCCTTTTTTAAGCTGATTCTCCAGAGTTCACCTTTAATGGTCTGTAAAACAGAGTGCAATTGCTAGATATTGCTATCAGGTCATATTTGTCTCACTTTCACCACTATCTTTGTCTTTCACTCACTCTTTTGCCCTTGTTTTTTGTTGTTCATTTGGAGGGGAAGGTAGGAGAGGGAAGAGAATCGCCTTAATTTTGGCTCTAGGTCTTTAGTTTTCATATTTGTTTCTCAAAACCACAACTCCACACAAAGAAAAGCAAACAAACATGTTTTCTGAATTGCCTATTCTAGACATGTTAAGTATGTATTGTGCAAGTGTATTGCAAAATAATCCAAAAGATTGCTCTAACTTGAGGAGTCAAGTCACCACACGTGGGATTTAGAAAGTATGCCTTTCATCTGCACAGAGCAAACACAAAATTTCCAAGAATTTCTTACAGCATGTTAAAAGTTACAAATAAATATTAACAGAATGATTACTAGGAAAGCTTTCCTGGAGTTCTTTAACAGTTTCTTTGTTACCCAGGGAAGAGCTGCCCAAGTATCAATTAGAAGACAACAAATACATATGATCTGACCTTTGTGTAGCCAAGATGTCTGGAAAATTGCAAAAGCTTTAATGACATCAAGGTAACAAGATCTTTTAAATACAGGATTATGAGAAAGGCTTGCCTTGCCAGAAAAATAAAAACAGCCTTCCAGGCTACATAGAACAGGAAGTCCCCAGTATCCAGCAAGATGAAGGAGATGAAGCAGAATTTTCTCTCACAGGAGTAAGGACATTTTTTCTTAAGTCTCCATAATGAAAAGCAATTAGGGCAAGAGTACTGACAAAATCTATATAAAAAGTTTATCAAATGCTAGGCTAACAAATTTTGGGCAGCATATGACCTGAAGACATGCTACTCTACCAACAGACCAAGCAGTGTGACCTTACATTATAAATTCTTACTGCTGGATGATAAAATTCTGTGCTTTCTTAAAAACAGGTCCCAGTGCTAGCTATTGTGGAGACATGCCATTTACAGTTTATGCATATACCGTTATGGCACAACACTTTGTTATTGGAATAATTACTATTTTTAACTTTTGTCTTTGTAAATTTAATCTCCTTTCAATCAAATTGAAGTTCATTCTTCAGTAACGTTAAAAGCATTACACTTGTAAAGATGAGCCTGGAGAAATCAATACAAATAGGAATATTTGTTGCTAATTGCCATTTAATGCTACCTGGATACCATGTTAAAAAGTTAACGTGAAAAAGTTAAAGCGAAAATGTGATCATTCATTAGCATGTGGACTGTGGTCAACACAATATATCAAATGGAACTATGAGATCCAGATGGGTCCCGTGTTTGTCCAAAAACTGGATTTTTTTTCAGTTTAATCACTTTGTAAAAGATGACAAAAGATACAGGCAACTTAAGTGAGGTTTTAGGGCTACAATGTACAATACAAACTTCTTACCCCATGTAGCTCTTCAAGACAAGAGATCCAAGTGCAGGGAAAAGGGATGAACACATGCTTTTCATGCCCACAACAGAAGCACATGAACTCTTAGTCATATGCCAGAAAAGGGAGAAGATAACAGATAAGAGAATACTATTCTTCCTGACATCCTCTTTCACTTCCTGACCTTTGTACTATTGTGTCTTCATCATCTCAGGAAACTGAAGCTGCTGATCTTACTGGTGTCAGTCTCTATGTAAGGTGCTTAAAAATCAAAATATTCCTCCCACACTCGCTCTCCCCTACCCATTTCAAGACTTTTGTGAAGTAAAAAAATCAGGAGTGCTCGCTTTAAGACTCTTGCCTTTATTTTTCCTTCACAGTAACAAATAACCATCCTAATCTTTCTCGTTTCTTGCCTGAGTATGTATGCACTCCTAAGTTTCAGAAGACTAATTATGTCAGAAAAGAGGTAACCACAGAGTCTATTCCTATAATATCCTTCTTCATCTAACCACATCTATCAGTTACCTACCTTGACATAAATCATAGGGAGTGTCTGTTTGGCCCGACTATAATGTCTGGCAACTCTGTATACTGTTTCAGGAACATAGTCCAGCACCAAGTTGAGGTACACCTCATCTTTCTGAAAGAGAACAGAGAAAAAAAAATAATTAAAAAAAAAAAATCAGCAATAGATCTGAAGCATGAAATACAAATAAAACATTCAGAGAAGCCAACAGGATGGAAAGCTGTGGACATTTTAAGCAAGTCTTTAGTGGGTGTGTGAGCTGCTGCCAAACTTTTTTTTTTTTTTAGGGTTCTGCACTTGTGCACTAATGTACAAATCAAACTTACATTTAAGGTCACATTAATTAATATGGTCTCCAACATAAGTAATTTTCTAATTATAAATGCAGACAAGGATATAATTGTTCTCCCCATTCAATATTTTCATTAGGAGATATTTCAAGGTGATACCTGCATCATTATTTAAAGCAATCTATTAACTCATTAGTCCCTTCCCTACCATAACCCAACAAGTCCAAATTTAAAAGTCTGAAACTTACATCCCACAAACTACAGATCAAAAAAATGTCTAAAAATTATGCATCTTTTAGAAATATTACTTTGATCTTACTGAATTTCTATAAGGGAGTAAAAATACATACTGATCATTCATATACAGTTAGCCAGTATTAACATTTGTAACCATTTTGTTTATACACATTTTTGATGTCACAGTTATCTCCAGCTTAAACAGATGAACTTATCCATGGCAAAACAGAACACAGCAAAAACAAAGACTCAAGTATGTCTTTTAATATCAAGGATCAGGCTAGAGGTCTGTGTGAACGTAATACAGAGAAACAACAAATGTAGCTGTGTAATAAGGTACTTCATTACAGAATACATTAGTGAAGGAAAGAAGGAACAAAGAGCAATTCCATGACAAAGTACTATAATCACACAGTGCCTAACTGTGGAACTGAGAATTTTCATCAGTAAAACAGGTCTTAAAAAGACTGCGTGGTATTTTAATGCAGTCTTCTGTGCAAATCCTATCAAGACTGTGAATACATTTAATATTGGGGCTGAAGGGGTAGGTATAATTAACTATATCAACGTGAAAAAATATTTTTGAAAGCTAAGTGAATTCATTAGAAGTAATCTATCCTGCGCTTGCTGCACTAACAGCTAGATCTTTCTACAGAGAAAGACAATACCTATAGATGTGGATGGAAACAGTACAGAACTCCCAGGTCTTCAAATGGAGTCCCTTGACAGCAGGTCCCCTGGCTACATATCTTAATTCCCAAAAGCAAACCTCATTTAGCTATAGCAATTTAATAATATTACTGTGACTTAGCATGTTATTGCAAGCATGGAATGCTCTGCTCTCTTCCCATGTCTCAATCCTGCCTCAGCAGAGAGCAACAGTCTCCAGTGAGAAAAGAAGTGGTATGTGGTAACGCACACAGAAACACACACCTTGAATATACAATATATGAAGAACTGCTCGTCTTAAGTATTGTTAAAAACTCAGAATTCAAGATCTCTGTTCACCATTATTTGATAACAAAAGCTTGCAATTTGGACAAGTTCCTGTGCAATCTGCTCTAGGTGGACCTGCTTTGTCAGGGGGGTTGGACTAGACGATCTCCAGAGGTCCCTTCCAACCCCATGTGATTCTGTGACATTTTAATAGCACTTGCTAATACTTCCTAACAGGCCGAGTCACCTTGCAAGGCCCTGCCTACACCACTCTTTCCTGCAAAAAGATGCTCTTAAAAAATGACCGTGGTAATAGCAACAACACTAAGCAAAAGCTAATGGCCCACTAACTTGTACCTGCTCTTATCTGCAACACAGACAAGAAGCAGCAGCCTCTGAAACCATGCTGACACTGGTGCCTCTCCCAGTACCACCCAAGGAACTGGGCAACAACGTGAAGGAATCTGTGACCAGGCTGGAGAATAAACTTTTTGAAATGGATGAGGGGGGGACAATTACAAGCAGCGTAAAGGAAATGCCAGAAGACTCTGGAATTCCATGGATTTGCAAATGCACGCAAGAAAATTACTTCCTTGTATTTTACCACTTTTCCTCTGCAACAAGAGAAGTTCCTCCTTCCCTGACTCTCACTTCAAGCCAACAAAAATTCACCACCACCTTTTCGCATGTCAAAGCTTCCAAGATATTAATAATAAAGTACAGAAAATAAATGTCCTGAAAAATCAAAGTGAAGTTGTGCCTGGTAATGCAACCAAGAGATTCCAAGAGAAAAAAAACCACAACAGTCTCATGAATTCTGTTTTCAGTGTAGATACAACCTGATGAATATGTTTAATGCTTGCCTCCTCTGGGAGAGTCTTACTGGAAACAAGTCACCGCACAATTTACTCTGTTACTGGTTGATTACTTCCACTCAGGGGATTCATGTTCCATGTATCAAAAAGATTTATATGAGAGATTAGAGAGACAGAAAAAAAATGTGTAGAAATGGAATTACAGCTATTTTATTATCATCTCATTGTACCAGTAAAAGGAGACATGTAAACCAGTAATATATGTGATCATGAAACCATCTACACTGCTTCACAACAGCTAGTTTTGAGAATTATGGAACTCTGTTCAGTTCATACCACCTTTATTTTTCTCTCCTCCATTTTGATTTTTATTTTATGTTCTGTCGGAAAAAGGACTAATTCAATGGCATGGCATGACACCAGCACAGAAAGATCAAGGCATCTGAAGTGTAGGGAGGTTGGTTTTGCACTTTTTGCACCCACCCACCAATCCTTATGAGTTTTTATGCTACCCGTAATACTTCAACAAACTACTATTGCTCCTATGTAAATATGTATCACGTATTATCACGTATACAAAGTGAGTATACAAAGGCACATGAACACCTTTACCCCAACCAACAAATAAATTTTGATGTACCATTTGATGTACCAGAAATTTAATATGCAACTACAAAGGTAAGACTTACGATGTTGGCCATATAAATAGCAGCATATTCCACTCCTACCACAAGCAACTGACACTTCACAAGCGCCCTAAATGACTACTTTAATGAATTAAAGATGATTCAAGTGTTCTGACCTACCTCCTCCTGATGTAACCTGGCACAAATCTGATAAACACTCAGAATACAGTTTTTAAGAGCCCTCACCCTTCTCTGTGAGCATGAACTGGATGAAAATAACATCCAAGTCACCTGGATTCCCCTGAACAAGATTCAGTACAAGCCAGAAAGCAGTCATGGCCTGACAAGCTCTGAGGATGATGTAATCTGGTTTGCCTACTTCATGCATTCCTTCTAAACACATATTTTTCCAGTGACCCAGATGTATTGCAATAGGAAACAGGGTTAGCTCAAAGAGCTTGCCAAATGAGGGCAACTGCTTGAGGATCAAGAGGGAGGATCACAGCTTATCTTTCCATTACAGGAAGCCTTTTTCAAACCTCACCACATATTCTACACATGACTTTCCACACCGCTGTTTAAAAAGAAATAAATAAATAAAAATTTAAAAGATATAATAATAATAATAAAAAAAATCGCGTGGTTACCAACCAGGGTAACCTAACCATCAGGAGCACCTCTGAAATGCCTCTACAGAGACAGAAAGGTCAAGAGCAGACAGCATTGTATAAACAACAGAAAACAAACACAAAATGTCATTTAATTACTCATTCCCCCCTTACAGACATTGTAATTGAATAGATTATTAGCTTTCCTTGGGAAACAAAATGTTTCTGTGCATCCATGTTCTTCTGTGCTTGCTGCTAAGGTTATGACCATATACTCTTTAAAATTAAAAACCCGGGGAGGGCAGGAGGACAGGTCCTGAAATACAGGATCACCATATTTCATAAGGATTTTGATTTTAGCAATACAGGTCATGTAACTGCAATTGCCTCAGATGTTAGAAGCTGCTTTTTTGTAAGTTGGCAGATAAATCCTCAGTTGACAAACACTGCTCTATTATGAGGCAGAGCAAAATAACCACAGCCTTGCCACTGAACTGCTCTGCACCTCTCAAGAACTGACAATTCAAGGACCACTTCACCTTGGTTGGAAACACTTCTTGTAAGTAAATTCTAATACAGGCAATGCCGTAACAAGAGGCAGGAGAAAGGCAAGGACACAAGAGCCAAAACTTTCTAGCAACTCAATATTTTTCTTTGTATCAGAAATTGGAGATAAAAGAGGCTGCAAGTACAGCTACCCTAGCACATGAGCATTACATGCTATGTGGCTGCACGGAGGTCTCAAACTCCACTTTTAAAACTCTTCTCTCCTTCAATCCACACTTTGAGCTCCATCCAGCTGAGCATAACTGTGGCCAATATAAAGCAATAGCTATTGAACTCAATCCTTAAGGCACCAGTATGGGGGCTATACGAGATAAATAAGCCCGTCAGTTTCCTCAAGGGCATCATGCTTTCTTTACTATATGACAGCACCCCACCAATGATGTTTTAGAGGTAGGTGCTACATACAAAGCTGTTTACTGACAGGATGGCATCTACACAAGGGTTGTCAAGAAGTGCTGAAGGATTTAACTTGGTCTTGGAAAGCAAGAAAACAGATTTTAGCTTTTCACGTGGGTTATGCTTTCTTTCAGAATGCATTATTTAAACATCAGAGTGTCATTATGAGGTAAAATATGCCCTTCACCCTGGCTTAGCCATCTAGAAGTAGACAACATACAAGATCCAGTCACACAGCTTTTGCCCTAGATTCAAAAAAAAAGGTTATTTTACTTTTTCTTGAAGCTAAAACCAGCAATCGTTTCACATACCCTTATCAAGTACCATGAGACACCCACCCTCCTTCTCTTATCTTGAAGGCTGACATAGTACATTAAAGATACAGAGACTATGGAACCGTTTTCAAAGACAAAGAGAGAATTCATAGCCTTCCTATTCTAACTACTGAGTAGCCACAATACACTGGAAAAGTTTGAAAATGCAAAAAATATTGTAGTTGACCTTATTTTATGAAAGAATGGTGACATCCAGTGGCCACATGTGACTGTTTTTACTTGCAGTTTACAGCCACTTTTATTCAAAACAGCTGTGGCCTCCACTGAAGTAAAGGAACCATAAGCCTCAATGTACAGCTGCAGTTTCACACAGATAACTCCAGGGAGTAAGAGCAGTTGGAAGACTCAACTTCAGTGTTCAGAAAAATACCAATACTTTCTACTAGTACTGCAAATGTTGGTCAAAGAATGTCCTTTCCTATTCCCTCACCATTCATGACTGGGCCTGAAAAGTGCGATCTGCCCCAAGATTTCTGTTCCTCTACCTGCTTGTCAAAACTTTTGTCTGTAACGCTCATTACTCTTCAACATAACACAGTCTGATGTAGATAGGAACTGCCAACTGGGTCAGCTGTGATGGTAGCATTAGGGCAGAAGTGAAGCCTCCCAATATGTCAGATTTAAGAACTTTCCTGAGTCTTGTTCTAAGACAGATGGTTTCCCTTGTCCACCTTTGATCAGTGAAAGAATAGAAGTTTCTTAGGTGATGCACTTCTTTTAAAAAAAAAACCAACACCACAAAAAAAAAAACGCAAAACAAAACCACTGACATTTTCTGTCATAGTTTTACCCTCTAAAGAGACTACAGTAAAGAAAAAGGTCACTAATACAGAGAATTTGGGAACCCCTGCCAATTCTTGTTTATTTTGTGCCCCGTAAAGTCATAGAATAAAGGTTTCTTCCAATCCAAACTAAAGCTCATCTAGTCCAACGCCCCTGCAATGAGGAGGGACATGTTCAAAAACATGCTCAGAGCCCCGTCCAACCTGACCTTGAATGTTTCCAGGGATGGCGCATCTACCACCTCTCTGGGCAACCTCTTCCAGTGTTTCACCACCATCACTGTAAAAAAATCTCTTCCTTCTATCTAGTCTAAATATACCCTCTTCCACGTTGAAGCCATTACTCCTCATCCTATTGCAACACCCTGATAAAAAGTTTTTTCTCATCTTTCTTACAACACCCTTTAAGTACTAAAAGGCTACAACAAAGTATCCACAGAGCCTTTCTCTTCTCTAGGTTGAGCAACCCCACTTCTCTCAGCTTTTCTTCACAGGAGAGGTGCTCCAGCCAGCTGATCATTTTTGTGGTCCTCCTCTGGACCTGGTCCAACAGGTCCATGTCTTTTGTATGCTGATGACTCCACCAGAGCTGGATGCAGTACTCGAGGTGGGGTCTCACCAGTGCAGAGTAGAGAAGTGGAATCACCTCCCTCAACCTGCTGCCCATGCTGCTTTTGATGCAGCCCAGGATACAGTTGGCCATCTGGGATATGAGCACACGTTGTCAATTCACATCCAGCTTTTCATCCACCCATACCTCCAAGCCTATATTGATACAGCCTATATAGATACTGCAGGTTGCCTCAACCCCTCACTTGGCCTTGTCTAATGTCATGAGGTTCACATGGGCCTATTTCTCAAGCTTGTTCAAGTCCCTTGGATAGCATCCCACCTCAGACCTGCCAACTGCACCACTCGGCTTGGTGTTTGCATACCTGCTGAGGGTGCAAAGGTATGTCAATCCCACTGCCTATATCATTGTTTAATTTATTTATATTAACTGGACCCCTGAGGGAAACCACTTGTCACTGATTTCTATCTGGACATTGAGCTGTTTAGCACTAGCCCCTGGATGTGACTGGCCAATTAATTCCTCATCCACTGAATAGTCCACCTAGGAAATCCATATTTCTCCAATTAGGACAGAAGAATGTTGTGGAGGACCCTCTCAAAGATCTTACAGAAGTCCAGATAGACAACATCTATAGCTCTTCCCTTGTCTAGTCACTCCATCATAGAAGGCCACTGGGATGGTCAGTCAGGACTTAACCCTTGGTGAAACCATGCTGGCTGCCTTGAATCATCTCCCTGTCCTTCATGAGCCTTAGCATAGCTTCAAGGAGGATCTGTTCTGTGATGTTTCCAGGCACAGAGGTGAGGCTGGCAGGTTGGTAGTTACGAGAGTACTCCTTTCTGCCCTTCTTAAAAATGAGTTTAGTATTTCTCTTTTTCTGGTCACTGGGGACTTCACCTGACTGCCATGACTTTTCAAATATCACGTAAAGTGGCTTTGCCACTAAATCAGCCAGTTCCCTCAGGATTCTGGGATGTGCCTCATTAGGTCCCATAGACTTCTGTATGTTCATGTTCCTCGTGTGTTCATGAGCTTGCAGTGGGAAGGGCTTTGCTACCCCAATCTTGGTGTCTCTCCACTCAAGAGATGTGGGGAGACAGGTTGCCAGTGAAGACCAAGGCAAAAAAGTTGAGTTCTTCAGCCTTCTCCTCATCCTTTGTTACCAATTTGCCAGTCTTGCTCATCAGGGGGGTACACATTCTTTGACCTTCCTTTTCTGGCTGACACACCTGTAGAAGCCCTTATTATTCTTTGCATCCCTTGCCAAGTTCAACTCCAGATGTGCCTTGGCCTTCCTGACCCCAACCCTACACAACTGGGCAGTGTCCCAATACTATTCCCAAGATACCTATCCTTGCTTCCACTGCCTGTTCATTTCTTTCTTGCCCTTTAGTTTAATAAGCAGGTCTTGACTCAGCCATATTGGTCTCTTGCCTTGCTTTCCTGGGGATCAAGAGCTCATGCACTTTATAGAAGGCATCCTTAAACATCTGCCAGCTCTGTTCTGCTCCCTTGTCCCTGAGAACAGCTTCTCAGGTGGTCCTATGGGGTAACTCTCTGAAGAGATGTAATTTTGCTTTCCTAAAATTCAGGATCCTAAATTTACTCTTTGCCTGACCCACATCCTTCAAGACTGCAAACTCCACCATCCCAGGCTGCCTCCAATCTTGATGTCACTGACTAGCTAATTTGCACTGGTGACCATCAGGGTCCAGTATCACATCCCCTCTGGTGAGGCTGTCTATGACCTGACTTCAGAAGTTTTCCTCAACACATTCCAGGAGTCTCCCAGATTGCCTACAGCTCACTGTACTACTTTTCCAGCAGTTGTTGGGGTGAGTTGAAGTCCCCCACCAGGATAAGAGCCTGTGAGCACGATGCCTCCTGTAGCTGGAGTAAGAAGGCTTTGTCAATAGGCTCCACTTGATCAGAAAGCCTAACACCAACCATAAAGCCCCCTTTATTGCCTTGGTCTCTTCTTACCCATAAGCTTTCAACCTGCTTGCGGCTATTCTTCAGAGCAAAGACCCTCTTCCCCCATTCAGAAAGGTGAACCTCATGTGACTCACCAAGCCTGGTGCCATCCCAAGTCCTTAAGCTTTTAGCTGTACTTCCAAGGATAAATACTTCTATGAAGTTGGAAACAGCTACCCAACATCTGAAAGGTAGGACTGATTTGTGATCTATGGATATTTGAACCACAACTCCTAAGGAAGGACTGTGAGATAAGCTGGCACTAACTGTTGGAAGATAAAAATTAACAGATAATGTTGGAGTCACTGGGCTGTCCTGCATTCCTTACCATGAAAATGAAAAGCAGAGTGTTTGAGATCCACTATTTTCTCACCTCTACACTACCTTCCAGACTGAGTGGAAGTTTCTGAATTGGGATATATCCATGAAAGCAAACCAGGCAACATAATACACAATAATGGTTGAAGCTATATACCTGCCTCAGGACAAACAATATAAGCTGCTTTCCTAACAGCCATCGAATATGGGAAGATGAGAGCAGTGGCTAGAACTGGCAGATGAATGACTTGAGAACAGAAGAATGTCTAACTGGAGATACTGGACGGTTCACTGGTTTAGGGAGAAATAGAGCTTCCCATTTTCACTGCATCATTTACCACACTAAGGATCTAGCCACTGCTGCCTGCTCCACTCTTGCAAAGCCCTACCAAGGCTTTTGTGTGACTGCAAAGGCACAGAAAACTGCTATTTTTATTAATACAACCTACTCAAAACCAGAACTGCTCATAACTACAACTAAGGAAATTCCCAGCATGTTGTGAGCCCTAACAGCACTAACTGATAATCATTATCTGATGACTGGTGCCCTTTTTGAAATGAGCTTGGCAGGCCTCAGGCAAGGACTAGAGATACTAGCATCACAAAATTCCTCATAATTGGCATTAATTGCTCCTTTGTTGACAGCACGGCAGATCTGCCAAAGATTAAATGGATTGTAGTGACTAAATTAATCTCTAGTGATGGCCCTTCAGCACATTACTAGGTTGGTGCAAAACATTCACATGTTCTCTGTCGATTTGAAATTGGGCTCAAGGCTCCTTCAGTTGTATGTTTTGTGCAAGAACAACTTTCTTTTTTTAAATGAGTTCATTAAAGAAATTAAATTGTATAAGCACTCAATTTTAACAGAGAACAGAACTCATGGCCCTTACATGAAGAAACCCTGAACACTCCCATAAGACAGAATGGTGATGTTCATGCTTCTTTGAAGGTGGAGGGATTATCTCTTCCTAACAGGGATATGAATCTGAAGAAAGCCCAACTATTCAGCAAAGTCCAAACTTGCAAGTTAGCCAGTTGTTCCCTTCTTACAAATTTCTTCATTGTAGTTTAACACACTGCTGCCAAAGCACATGCGAGATACATGCTGAGCTGCATCTATAAGCTGCTGTGCATGATTTTATGCACGTTTAATTTAAACCTCACCCTAAGTCTACGGGAGTAAATTTCCATTCTGAGTCCTCCTAGACTTTTGGCTGCGTGCCCTTACAGCTAAGGTTAAGTAAGACTAGAAATCAATTAGAACACGCAGAAGGGCCAGTTCAGACTCCAAAAGAGTCAGCATACTGCCTATTTGTGATCTCTCTCTGCTTCCATATATGCTTTCTTTGACCACTTTGGATACCAAGCTACTTGAAAGGGGTGGAAAAAAAAAAAGAGAGAAGGAAAAAAAAGTTTACATAACCAGACATACAATTATTCAACAAAAACTGTTTTCTGTGATTTGATATAGGAACAAACACATCCATCCAGTGACTTTCTTCCTCTTTTGGGCACTGATATGGATTGATCAGACTACACTATACACTCAAAAATACACACACAAGAAAACCTTGACAGTTATGAAATACCACAAAGAAAGATCTAAATCAGAAATTGGGGGAGGGTAAGAAAGGGAGATTAGGAACTAATTTCAGGTTTTACACAGCTGAATAATTTTACTCATCAGCCACGGATTTAAGAAGTTAGGTCATACTATAAATCATCAGGGAATATTCTTAGCAAAGGAGTCAGAGAGATTATTTGGTATGTCCATGTTCACCCTCCATTGGGTCAAAAGGTTCTCAGCAGAATCAAGCTAAAAAGGACAGGCAGCAAAACCATCCACTCCTGCTTCAGTAAGTGATCATTTACATGTATAAATCATGCTAAATGCAAGGCAGTCCCTGAAAATAAGGAAAAGTAGCAAAAGCCAAACCAGAAATGTATGCCTTCCTACTATGTTCTGATCTCCCAGAGGCAAGCTGACAGGCAAATCAGGGATCTTGTTTAAGACCTTATCAGAAGGCAGAATACCAATACTATAGCACACAGTGGAATTGGCTAGCCCTATAATCCTGCCCATTTTTTCCAAAGAATGCCTAGAAAACCTCAAGTCACAGAAATACAATGTGGAAGAGACTCGTGACTACTTCCATACAAAACCCAGCGATTATTTGGTTGTTGTTTTTCTCCTCTGGTTTTAATTACAGGGTCTGGACTACTGAAAAGCACATTACAGCTACGAAAGTCAGTGCCCTGCTATCAGGTATCTCATACAGCCTCAGAAAAAAAAAGGGAAATCAGAATCTACTCTGGCAAATTCATTACAAAAGAGTCTTTTGAAAGAACTGGGTTATCCAACAGGTCTGACAAACATCTGCGAATATACAAAAAGAAAGAAGCGAGGAGGAAATAGTTTATAGAAGCAACCCGAATGCCAACCCTGTCAATTGTCATATTAATATATATTACATGCTCTCTTTCAGCTCTCAAACTAGAAATCATTAGTCAAACATGATTAATATGTAGTCAGTACTCAAAACAATTTTTATATCTATAAAGGTATAAATACACATGCACACGCATGTATGTGCATATATACACACATGCACCCCTATACAGGCTATAGCTATGTAAAGGCAATAAAAATTCAAAGATGCTCAGACAAGAGAGAGTCACCCAGTCACAGTAAACAAGGGAGAAGAAATCAGTCAAAGCCACGCTTGATACAAGATTTCCACACTGTTAATGCTGGATTGCTTTTGGCAAAAGCAGGAAGGAAGGTTAAGCAAATGGGGGACATAAAAAGGAGAGTTCATCACAAGGAAAAAGTTTAGGAGCTCAAACACTTCAACAAGTTCCACGGATAGCCCCTAGAAAAAGTTAACAGAGAGCTCTAAATCTCTACACAGGAGAGCTAAGGAACAGTCTTACTGGCAAGTGTTATTTAGAACTGTTTTCCAATTTGATGCTATTGTCTGTTGTTTCCAGTCTTCTAATGATGAATTAAACCCCTTGTTTTCCTAGAATAAAGCCAATTTTAAGATTGCCCAGTGCCTAAAAATGCCTAGCAATTAAAATGAACTAAAGTGACTATTAGGCACATGCCTTTCAAAGACAGCCAGTCTAACTGGATTTGGAGAAATCCTTTGAGGTACCTCTATATCAAGACAGATTTAAACTTCTCAGATATTGGCCAAAAAAAAAAAAGCCAAAAAAGACAAGAGACAAAAAAAAAAAAACCCCCAACACCAAAACAAATAAGAAAAGTCTCTGGCCTTAAGAGACCCTGTTCAGCCAGAACAAAAGGTAAAGTGATCACAGTGGCATAAAAAGATTTATGCAAGAGAATGCTTTATACACAGGTATTAAAATTTCTTTGGTGAAGTGCAACCTCCACTCATTGCTATGCTATTGCATTTTCTGCTATACTTTCCTTGGATTTTTATATTACTCCTCCAATTAGATTTGACTTCCTGAATCACTTCATATAAAGCTCTGCAAACTAGCATCTAAATGTGCAACTGTTTCCTATGTGTTCTTCTTGGTTACCAAATCACTTTTCTCCCTTTTCCTCCACTCTCCAAGAGGCCAGCTTGATCACGAGGGTAACATGAAGGAAAAAACGTTACTGTTTCTTCAGGAAGTGTTAATCTTCCATCTGGGGTGAGCTTCAGAACACCAACTTGCTGTTCTCCAGAGCTTTTCCCAAATAGCAGCCAACAAATTCATACAGTTACTGTCACATGCTGCCACCTACATGGAAATACTTGCAAACCAATTACATCTCGTTTTGTACAGAACTGCAAAGAGAGCTTGCAACCTGAACTGCAACGTTACCCTGCTGATGTTCTGCTGGGTGGCCCTTGGCCCTAGTTACCGATTCACATTTACCCCATTTTGTGACAGAATAGTAGTGGAAAGCTCAAAAGCAGAAGCAGAGGTACGTAGACAGAAGACCAGAAAGGAACTTGAAAGAAAACTTCTCACTGAAGCGTTGAGATTCGCTGGTCATGGTAATTTTTAAAAACAAAATCAGCATTGCCAAGAGTCAGCCATGTGGAGTTGAAATAACAAAGTGGAAAATCCAGCCTCAAGCTCAACATCAAGTTAAAGATTTCCAAAAGAGTTTTACTCAAGTTACTGTTACACAAAGGCTCAAGGAACAGTGTTCTGAGAAGTTTTATCACTTCCATTGTTCACAGATTTCTGCATGCTATTAAGTAAGGCAGTTGTCTTCTGCCTGTCTGATGAATTTCTGCCTCACTCTAGCCAGGTTGAAAGCTGGTTAAAAAAGTAAACCAAAAAAATCCAAAACCAAGCCCTCCTTCATAGTATTTCCTTTCCTTTACTCAATGCTGCCTGAAGAATTTCTGGTTATGTGCTAAATGAGCACAATATAGTTTAAAAAAACTACACTGCACTATCAACAAAATAGCAATGGCCATATAACACTGGAAAAGCTTGCTATCACCAGGCAAGGGGAAGGAAGGAAGGGAAAGGGGTGATTAAAAAAATAGAAAAAATTAAATCACATTTCACCTTGATTCCTGCAAAGTGGTGTTGCAAGCTTTCCATAGGCACAGGCAAGGCATGTGGCCCCTAGAAGCACCTCCTAGAGAGGTAACAACAGAGTTCTTCCTATTATCCCCTCGGTGCACTGCACAAGACCACAGTGACCTGCCACCAACAACTCATCCTGGAGATGTCAGCTCCCTCCCTAGCTCCAAAGACCATGAAGTCAGTGGGTGACCCCCATTCTGTTGACTTATACTGCTATACTTCATGGCAACAGCTGTTAATAGCATTTTTGTGGCTATCAGCTACAGTCCTTTACAGTATTGTAGACATGCGTACTAGCAGCTGAAGACAACTAACGACACAGTCTGCTTTAAAAAATGAAAAATTGTAACATTTATATCAATAACTATATAATTTATATAAATATTACTAGTTATATATAAAAAGATCATAGGGTCATTTGCTAGAGACAAGTTCCAAAGAGAAAGATCTGGGGGTCCTGGTAGAGAGCAAA
>BJBW01001550.1:120989-146709 GCA_004320125.1 Scolopax mira | reverse complement strand
TGACCTCCCTCCACCTGCTGGCCACACTCTTCTTGATGCGCCCCAGGATGCCATTGGCCTTCTTGGCCACAAGGGTCCATTGCTGGCTCATGGGCATCCTGGATTAGAGTTTAGATTTCAAGCATTATCTCTTGCTGCTGAATTTGGGGAATTATAGGGATTCTGGTCTGGACCATTCTCTGCTGCTCAGCCCCAGCACATTGGAAGAAGGCAGCCACATTTACCGGTCCCCAACCCAATCCACGAGGCAAAGCTTGGATTTAACTCTCCCCGCTCATGGGATGGGCTGCAAGGACCTCTGCAAACCAGGGCTATAAACACAGACTGAACACACAACACGTTCCAGATGTGCTGCATCTTTCACCCCAGCTCCCTGCCACCCATCACTCCGTATCCAGCGCTGTCAGCTCTCGGTGCGGAAACACGCGGTGCCACGTGTGAGCTGGTTGACTCTCCAGATGTGCAGCACAGCTGCAATTATGGCAAAATGATTACAAGCAGTTAGACAAAATGAAGACATTTTTCTTCCTGTTCACTATGCCCTGCAGAGTTAAAAACCCCATTTACATGTGAAAATTCCAGTAAAGACTACAGAGCTGTCAGGACTTGGATATTTCTTTCCTTCTTCTTCTTCTGAGGGATTTTCACCCCCCCTCCCTTCTGTTTCTTTTTTTTCCTGCATGAAATATAATTAGAGGCTTTGATTAATCCTGCTCCTTTGTCATCTGGAAATTGCTCATTAAAGACGAGGGCTTTTCTGAGAGCAGTGGGTCTGTGAACAATTATAATGTGTTTAAGCATTAAATCATGGGCTTTTGGTATTTGGGGAAGGGGTGGGGGGAGAAGCAGAAAACAGTAAAGCCCCCAGATCTTGCTTTTGTTTCTTTGTTTGCAGTGAAAAAGGGGATTAGCTCTGTGGTTTCCTTTACACAACAGCCGTGGCAGAGGAGGTAGTGATCCAGGTAAACAGGGCACGAGAGGACGTGAGATGTTTTCAACTGGACTGCAGACGTGAAGCCACTGGGTTTTTCCTAGAACCTGGGGGTTACAGACTCCTCAACGCCCAGTGCTCCTCACACACCATCACACACTGGGATCATCAAACGTTAAATCACAACGGCCTGGGTTCTCCTCCGTGTCACTGGTGCCTTCCTGCACAAATGAGCCCCTTTCCCTGTTTCCCCCCCAAATAATGAGATGCTCCAGTTTATCTGATCCTGGGAAGGGACTCACGAGAGCATCCTTACTGCGGCGTCCAAAGCGAGCTCTGATGCTGAGAACACCGTGGGGTTCTGAGACAGAAGGAAGTCAACAAATCTATTTCTCCCATTATGTCCTGTGTGCGATGTGGGGGTCCTGCTGAGACACTGGCCAGACACAGCAGAAAAATCTTCATCATCATGAGTAAGACATCAGGACCAAAAAGCTTGTTCCAGTCACAGCGCTGGAAAGCAAAGCCCTGAGGGCTCTGGGCAGCTCAGACAAACACGTTCCCTCCTCCTTTATCCTTATGCTTGTGAGCAATCAGCTGTAGGTTGGGGAACGAGCAGGCAGCCTTTACCCTTCCTGACAGTCAGGGAATATTCCCATGCAGGCTGGTCACAGCCCACAGAGGTGACTAATTGCTTCTGGGCATCAATCAGCCGGGGCTCTGAGGATGAGGAGGGCACAGCCCAATGTTCTCTGCAGCACATGAGCCATCTGCAAGTGTGAATTCTCCATCTACTTTCCCAAATTATTTTTTCAAGCCTCGGTTTCTCTCCATTGCCAATATTCACTTTTAGCCCCTTTTCCTACAAAAGCTGCACCCAAGGGCTCCCTCCTGACCACTTCAAGCCTCTCTTGTTATTTTGAGCAGCCTCGCTGCCTTTCATCTCACGAGCTGATGTGGCTTCAACCCGGCTGTCAGATGCCTTAGCCATGGGCTTGATCTCAGCCTCGGCCCTCGCTTTGAAGAACCTCCATGTTCAGCGCTCGAGTCGCCCCGTCGGCTGCTGGAAAAAAGGGTGGCAGCTGATCTCTGTGCAACAGCCCCCCTGCTTTTGTTGTGTTTTCCTCATTCTTGACTGTTTCTCTGTTTCCTCGAGGGTTGGGGCCTTCGGGGACACTGCTCACCTCGGGGGAGGACGTCTCCTGACACACTAGTCCTTCGCAAATCTCCCGCTGAACACACCTCTGCAGACAACCTGCCCCGATGATCCTCAGCAGTCGGCTACAAAGGGAGGCAGGAGCTCAACTTTAAGGAAGTATTTGGTTGCGTGGTGACAGCAAAGGACTCATAGAGAGATGTGGGAAAGTCACAGCTTTCCCAGCCTTTGATTTATTAGGCTATGAAGTGAGCACAGCACGGCTTGCCCATTTAGAATTAATGTTTTAGTTTCACTCAGACACTTCAGATACCCAAGACTTTACCCTGATGCCCCAATTAACAGGGATTCAGGCTGCCAAATGCTTAGGAAAGAGCCAAGACAAAAATGCCACGAGAACTGGCTCATTAGTCCACAAAAAGCAAACATTTTCTGTGCTTCCCTTCTCCTTTCCCAAGGAAAACCCAAAGCTCACATGAGGCTCCTGGACTGGGAGGTCAGGGTTTCATCTGTGTGTTGGAGAACAGCTTCTCCAGAGTGTGGTGTCCACCCAGTGCACCAGGACAGGAACATGTGCAGGCCTTTAATAAGAGCTCAGCCTTAAAGCAACCCCAGGAAAATTATCTACAGGACAGGTTTCTTTTCACAACAGTCATCCTACACTGAAGAGAGGACAAATTATATTGGGATTTTAAAGACCAGGAGCAGCCTGGGCACCATGAGCCTCTTGGCTGCTGCCACATCAGTTCCCCAGAGCCCAGCATCCTCCGACTCAGCCCAGCTGAACACACCTTTCCCCAAAGACAGACCCGTTTTCCAAATCCAAGTTGTTTTAGGGTCAGGAATAATCTCCATTTTCTGTCCCTTCCAGCGGTGACCAGGGATGCCTGAGCAGAACAGGTCTCCCTTTTTATGAACCAGAATCTACTGAAGCCAAAATCTACTCACTCCTGCTAAGCCATCCCAAAGAATAAACTCCTCCCCAGCTGAAATCCCAAATTATTGCATTTAAGTCTCACCTGACCCTCTGAACCAAGCCAAGACTTTATGCAGACAGTCCATCGAACCTCTGCAAACGTAAGCATGTGTGGGGAAAAGCACCGTTACGGTTTCTTTGCTGGTAACCTGGGTTTGATCATCGTTCATCTGTCAGAAATGCTCCTGGTGCTCTCTGTCACTGTAGCTAAACAGGGAAATTGCCCGGCTGAAGATCTGCCCCCAAACCCCTCTCCGTGGCACGGCTGCATTCCCACTCCGCTCTCGCCCTCCCGCTCCGTGCCAAAACCGGTGTAATAAAAAGCCAAATTCATTCTTCTCTCTCTGTTTTCTCCGTTCCTCCCGGCCCCAGAGGACAGCTTTCTCTTGAAGAGCCATTGCCCCTGAAACAATTTCAAATGAAGTGCTGAGGCTGTTTGAAATTCACCCGGCACAGCATGGCTGCAGGCTGGCGGCACAGGATCTCGAGCAGGGACTGACAGACAGACGCTTGGCTTTTCATCCCCCCCCAAACATCACCAAAAGAGGACTCCAAAGCCCCTGGTGATTAACAGCGTTTCGCACAGAGCTGACACAGGTGACGTGTGCCAGAAGCTGCTGTGGCTGCCCCAGCACAACGAGACACCCTGCAGAAGATGGTGCCTTTGAACTGTACTTGGGATTCCGCGCTGGCGAGGAGAAGGCTCGGGAATTTGATTTCCTTTCACACTTGCTCCCTCCTGCATTTCTTTTCTTCTCCCTTCGATTCCCCAAAGTTCCATTTTTCTGCCGCTTCTCAGACTCAAATCCCAGGTTCCTCTGAAAGTGTGGGGAAATTAATGAGCAACCTTAAAGCCTCGTTCTCTTCTCCCAGCGGGTTGGCTTTGCGGGAAGCGTGTAGGTGCCATTAACACTGGAGGAGTGGTTAGGAGAAAAATAAAAAGTATCACCCAACCCCCTAACTTATTGAGATTGCATGTGTTATTCTGGCTGCCCAAAAAAGGAAAGAAAAAGGACTTATTTTTCAGTAAAATTAATTCTAATGAGAGCAGAAAACTTTTAATCTCTTGAAACTTAAGCAGAGCTAATTGCCTCCATCTTATTCTTTCATAACTTTACGAGAAGGACGTTCATCTCTTCAGCATAACCAACAGGAATTGCCACTTCACTATCATTTAGCCTCTGGCCAGGTAAATCCAAAAGCAGGAACTATAGCTGGGGGCAGGGCAGAGGAGGGAGAATTGCTGGAGCAGCCCTGAGAGGCAGCAGAACCCACCAGCTCTTTGGCACGAGCCGTTACAGCTCCCACAGCAGCTTCACAGGGCACAGCAGGGACGTGGAGCCCCGGCTGGCAGTGGCACCCATCCAGCACCCAGCGTGTCTGAAGCCACCAATGCTTCTTTCCCAGACTGCACACTAGTCCACATAGGCCAGAGCAGGCTTGAAGAATCTTTTCTTTTTATCTCTGACTTTTTTTTCCCCCAGTTTTTAATCCCTTTCTGCATAATCACAGTTCATCAGATCCAGCTTTTCAGAGTGTATTTTTTTTTTTTACTACAGTGTGTAACAAATCCATTCTTCTACCTATCCTATGCACAAAGAATATACTCTGCCAAAGCCTTCCTTTCCCCCCACCGCCCCCCCCAATCTCTCAGAAGAGCAAGTCTGTCACTTCTCAGCTCCCTCCATCAACAGAGTGCTAAGAGTACCTGGGGAGAAACTCTAACCACTGCCTCTGTCTCTCACCATCAGAGCTGAAGCCACCAAAATGTTTTACTTCCTCCTCAAGTAAGCAAGAAAAAAAAAAGCCACTGCTCTAATAACACAGTTATCTGCCTATTCTGTCCATTTTACTAATTTGTAAGTGGATGCTTTAGAATCCTTTTTCAGAAGAGCTCCACTGACTCCAGAGCTGAGCATTCACCCCCCTGATCCTCGCCTCTAGATACATCCCCCCAATCAACTGATTCACTCTGGGATGACAGTACCAAGAATCCAGACCAAGATCCCATATTGGATATGTCTGCAACGCCTTTTCTTGGACAAAACTGCTCCTGCCACTAAGAATAAATCTTAAATCCATGGCAATGTGGAGCAGTTCAACGCTCCGGTACTCTGAAAGCTCAAATCTGCAACGAAGCAGCATGTTCTGCTCACTAAGGAGAAGACAGAACTACTTAAATTCAGCGTGGAGCAAGAAGGATTATACAGAACACAGCCTGTACACAAATATATGCTTTTAGGGAATTGCCTCCCATTTTCTTTAAAGATAAAACCAAAAAGATGTAAAAATTTTCTTCTTTGTTAATGTCTTACCGGTGTAGTCAATGACAAATCCGGTGTTGCTGACAGATGCATCGCTTCGGAAGGCGAGGAAGAGGCTGTTACTGCTGCTCTCTATCCTCTCGGGGAGCTGGGAGCCATAAAAGCTTCCGATCAGGGGGCTGAGGGAATCGGGTCCATCGTAGATATGAAGGAAATCATAGCCAGGCTCCAGGCTGAAGCTGCAAAACCAAAGGAAGAGCGTTTTGAAGTGTGAGGGCACCACAGCAGAACTGGAGAATGACAGAGTGTGGTCTCGACGGTACAACCACATGGCTGAGAGACTGCTTCTGCCCCAAAACAGCTCCTCAGGCGAGCAGAGGATGTTTCCATCTGTGTTCCACATGTAAGGAATTGAGGACTGGTGATACAGTTAAGAGCAGAAAACCATAAATCAGTGCTACAGGGGCTTCCTCTGCTGCTCCAGTTACATGGTCGTATTCTATAAAACCAAGGGTGTATCAAAGAGAAGTTGCAGGTGAAATCATAGAATTGTTCAGGTTGGAAGGGACCTCCAAGATCACCCACTCCAACCATCAACCTAACTCTGACAAAACCCATCACTAAACCATGTCTCTAAGCACTATGTCAACCCGTCTTTTAAATCCCTCCAGGGATGGTGCCTCAACCCCTTCCCTGGGCAGCCCATTCTGATGTGCAATAATCTTTTCCATGTAAAAAGTTTTCCTAATATCCAAATATGTGTATCTTCTCCCAAATGCCTGAGAACAGATGACTCAGGACTATGGGACAGTCCTACCAGGTTTTGGTTTGGCTCCCTCAGACCCCCCTGCAGACCCAGTTCCCCCAGGCAGTGCCCCACCACTGGTATCCCCTCCCTGTGCCCACAGGGGTGGAAGCAAAGAGCCCTCGGGTACGTACGTGTTAAACACCAGGGCAATGACATAATCAGGAGAGACAGTGAGCTGCCAGTCACACTCCTTCCCCGGCGGGTAGGGCTCCGGGTACTGCGGGGACAAGATCACTCCGGCCGGTCCCGTCAAGATGCCTCCACAGGGAGCTGAGGGCAACCAAGCAAAAGGACAGGGCTTTGTCTTAGAGAGACTTAAAAAGTTGTAGATGAGATACAAGAAGGGAGAAAGAGGAAGAGGTGGATGGATAAGGGGGCAGAGAGGCAGTTTGCAAGGTTGTCTGATATGTGGATATGGCCCAACAGAGGTGAGGGCTCTGTTACTCCAGAATTACATAGGGTTGGAAGGGATCTCTGGAGATCATCTCCTCCAACCCCTTGCCAAAGCAGGGCCACCCAGAGCAGGTCCCACAGGAACGTGTCCAGGTGGGTTTGAATGTCTCCAGAGATGGAGACTCCACCACCTCCCTGGGCAGCCTCTTCCAGGGCTCTGCCTTTACCCATGTTCCTCCTCACATTTAGGTGAAAATTCTTATGTTCAAGTTTGTGCCCATTTCCTCTTGTAACTCCAGACAGGGTACACACAAACGAGCTGTAGATGCTGTTATATATAGCATAGATATCTTCCTAAGAGATATATGTGAGTAGCCAGAAGGAGAGAGAGACACTTCATGCTTTTCTGTTGCATTTATTTAGGCAGCTCCTGGTCAAAGTCTAGATGGTTGCTAAATAAGTGAAAACATGTTGTCTGGGACTAATGGCTTGTTTGTGTTTGCTACAGTCACCATCATATTAAATGCCAAACTGATTGAAAAATCAATTATTACTATTTTAAGGCTAAAAGTGCCTGCGTGTATTTCCACTGTGGGAAATACTCATGATTGATTTATTGCTGTCAGCCTTTCTGCAGCCTCCTCATGAGGGTGGATGCTCCAAGATTCCCCCCGTTGCTCAGACTGACCCTCCCAGGTTTGGGATGGGGTGAGGGGACCACAGTCTGGGTTCAGCTGGGGTGTGTGACACCAAACAGCCTCCAGTGCTGCAAACCCAGTGGGACATGAGCCAGCATGGGACAGAAATAAGAGAACAAATCTTGGAAGGATGTTCCATGAAGGAGAGAGCATGATCATTCATCCTGGGGGCTTTTACAAAGCCTTGCAAACACACAAGAATCCCCAGACAGAAGGTAAAATGCAGTGGGGATGTTCTATGAAGGTGACAGCAGAGATTTAACTAGAGACCCTTCTCCAGGACCCAGAAGCAAGTTCTTCAGCCAAGTCCAGTTGCAGGTTCCTGCAGGCTCTGAGAGCTGTTTCCCTCTCGAACAGAGCAGGAAATCACAGCCCGGACAGTGACATTTAGCTGAAGGTCATGCACAAATAATCTGGAATAACCATAAGCATCTACTCTGTGTCTGTTTACCTTAACCTTTAGGCTTTGTTCCTCTTCCAGACTGTAAAGTTGGGGCAAAATTCAGAAGAAACTGAAGTATATGGACTCGTTTTCGCAAAACCTCAGGGAGTCGTCTGTTCAACACCCTCTGATTTCTTTGAAAATCCCACCCAGAGTCTCCAAAGGATTTAAACTAGAAAGTGGTCCAAGCCAGAGCTGTTTGGAGCTGTTTGGACTTCAAATACCCCAAAACCTCTGGAGGCTGTTCCAGCTGAGGTTCCAGTTCAGCCCACATTGTTTAGGGTCTGAAGGAGTTGTACAATAAAGATGTGAAAATATATTTGAAATGCTAAATACAAATATAAAATGCAAGCCCCTAAATTAAACCCCATTATCCAGTTCAGCTTTAATGAGGCAGCCTGTTGCACAGTTACTATAAAACTGATACTATTTGGCCAATAATTATTCCTCCAAACCCTTTTGTCATTGAATGTTCATGGAGCTTATGACCCCTGAAACAAGATTGCCCAGATTTCTGTTCCAAAAGGACCCAACAGGGTATCTCCAAGTCAACCTGGAGATGACCCATGGGAATTCACCTCCCACCAAGACTAAGGCAGCGGCTCCATTTCTCTGCAAAGGGCTGAGAGCTCAGCTTCTGGTGTGAAAGAAAACTCAACAGGATGGTGAGACGGGCACAACACACACCAGTATGATTTAGTTATAGCTCCGGGAAGTCTAAAAGGACTGTCTCTACTGGGCTGAAAGGGTGCCACACTAGATCATCAGGATAGTCATTCAGAAACCAAGTCATCCTGCAGGGAGCATAAATCCTGTGCTGTAGATTTTCCTACCTGGCATTAAATCTGATGTTAGAAATGGAATTAAATGATTTTTCTTGCTTGTGATAACAGCGCATAAACAGGAATGAAGGTTACAGGTAAGTAATTTGTGGCTAGCATTTAATTGGCCAGCAAATTTGATGTTTATTGCTCTAAAAATAGCCTGCCTATTTTTATGTGTTCTGGACGTATTACAAAGAATCACTTTTATGAGCTTCTTTTATTACTTTATGAGCTCAAAGAAAATGTCAGACAGTTCTTTCTCGTGACAGAATCTGCTGTGTCCTCATGCAGAAATTACTCACCCATGACCCCAATCCTGAGTTTTAAAGAACCTTTACCAGCCTGAGTTTTAAAGAGGCCTTCAATTTTGACTTGTCAGATTAAATATCATCACTTACATTGCAGTACATCCTATGAGCTCCCAGCATGAAAGAGATTCTCAGTGTTGCATTGTCCCACTCTGGTGTTAAACCTAAAAAGCCATTTTATGAGCTGGCTACCCCAGACATATGCACCTTGTCACATCCCTCCTCAACCCAGGTGGGACTCACCCCCTTCAGAGACACAAGTCCTCAAGGAAAAAGAAGGCAGAGCGAGGGGGGGATGGATGTGTGTTCTTACCAGTGCAGGAAGGAGGGTCCGGCTGCCAGAAAAACCTGTTCTCAATCTGCACACAAGTGATTTTGGCCTCCCCTTGCAGAGTGTATCCTGGGTTACACTGGAAGACGATGGAGTCACCTGCCTCTTTGCTGTCACCACTCCGGCTCCCGTTCTGGGGAATTCCTGGGTCATTGCAGGAAGTGGCGGTGGAAACTGAAAAGTATTTTAAAAAAATATATTTCATATATATTTTTTTTAATACAGGTTTTCAGCTGTACTTAGAGACTGTCCTTAAACAGATATCCAACCAATGACTTAATTCTTCATCTCTCCTCCTTCACTATCCCTTAAAGTTGCCACACACATGAAAACTGACTTTTCCTTTGCATTGAGCATCTGCCACTCCAGCTGGTAAAGGCTCTGGGGAACGGCAAGTTCAAGTGCACTACACAGAGTGCAAGTTTGATGTATAATTGTGCACACGCATGTTTACTTAATAAGTCCAGACATCCACTGATCTTACATGGCATTTTTATAGAATTCTGTGTCAGACACATGCTACAAAATCAACTAATCCACTAGCACTTTTCCCCTCCCCTGAGCAGCAGAGCGATTTAGCCTTTAGCCCTGTGAAGCATCAAGCCTGCCCTTTTAGAAGCTCGTGTTTCCCTCCCAGCCCCTTTGAGGGACGCAATGACCCCCCCCCAGCTGGGGGCAGGAGACCCACCTCCACCCCTGGCTGAGCTCAGGCTCTGGCAACACCACGACTGCGTAACAGGATAGAAAGTCCTGGAGTAATAGAAGTTTTGCAAGCTTATATAGATCATTAAAGTTCACGAGATCCAAAACTGTACATTTCTGAGCTTAGGTCTGGCTACTTAGTCACACCTTGTGAACAAAGGCTTTGAGCAGAAGCATTCAGTGAAGACCAGCTCAGTATCCGGCAGCGGAGCAGAGCTTATTTCCTGCTAAGTTGATGAGAGTCTATTACACCAAGCCAGTTTAGAGAAAGCTCTTCTTAAAAGAGCCCGAGGAAATCCCTCTCTCTCTTTCTGTGTGACTGAAGATAAGCAAGTCAGCAACCTGGTCTGGTCCTTCCCAGTAGGGAGATGCAAGCCTGGCAAAGGAAGAGGATGGGGAAGCTGTGCTGGGAGACACAAAGCTCTCCCTCTGTCTTGGTCATCCCAGAGGTCTTGTACCCAGCACAAACTCTCCCCAAAGAGCTACGGGCAAAAGCTTAGGAGAGACAGAATGAGCTCTAATGCTTAGATATATTTGAACCACATAAAGGTCATATCATCATTAACCCAGAGCCTCCCTGTTTGCTATCTTCTCCTGCAGAGGCATCTGCTGGTTGGTTACTAGACATGTCAGTGAAGGTCTGCAACCTGGAAACCTCTGTGTGAATGTTGAAATATATTACATTAACATAATTGAAATGAATGTGTTTGTAAGGCTGTGTCTTAGGCAACGGCTGCCAGGACACAGGCAATAACAGATTGCAGTTGTGCTGCACGGAGTGATGCTGCCAGCAATGGCATCCCTACAGCCTGTAGAGCTTTTTGTGATCTGCATCTCAGGGGATCCAATTTGAGGGATTTTAAATCGACCTGGTTTTCAGAGAACACTGACCAACTGCTCTTGGAATGCCTCGGGGAAGTTGCCTGCAAGCTGGTGTCTCTAAGGGACCTACTGGGAACGTGGTGGAAAATCTCTCTAATTTCTTCTTGTATATTCCACAATGGATTCTCTAGACTGTGCTGCCAAATTCACCACTGTGAAGGTGACAGTAGCAGAGTGGAACACAGAATCTACCTGCATCCCAAGGACAAAATACAGAAGTTTTCTCTCTTTGCAGAGTCTACCCCCAAACGTGACAGAGCACAAATGGCTCAATACAATGTCCTGTGCTCTCCCTCAGTCGTTTGGGAATAGACCTGGAATCACTGATCAGCAAAGCCAAGTTTGGACAATGCTGAGGAAACAACGTGAAGCCTACCTGAAAACTGAACAGCAAAGCCCTGCTTGCTTGTGAAGAAGTCGGTGTTGAACTGAAGGATGACCGAGTTGAAAGTGCTGTGGACGTCGCCGGGTAAGATGGAGCCACTCATCTCCTTGAGGAGGATGCCGTTCTCCACTGGGCCATCCCAGATCCTCAGCACGTCGTGGAACTCCTCAGTGTGGAAAACCATGAAATGGAGCCTGTGTGGGAAAATGGAGTGGAAGTCAGACCACAAAGTGAGCTCTGCCTTTTCTCCTGACAGGATTAGTTTGGTGGTACCAACCTACGGGAGCTTGGCCCACCAGGAATGTGTTCTCCCCTGTTAGCTGCAACTCAGCGTGGACAAAGTACTTCAGCCCTCTAGTGAGCTTCATCTGTCTATAAAAACCCAATCTCTCTTAGTTGCCTGCCTCCCTGCTAAAACACATCCATAAATAAAAAGCAACTGAGTCACAGATACTAATGTTTTCTGAAAAGTTGGGTCTTTATTGTGTCCTCTCCCGAGGAAAAAAAAAATACTAATCTCTTCTAAAACACTTGAGGAACAAGGTAAAGGTCTGAAAGCCCGTTGAGGGCAGTGGAAACATCTCTAGTCAGAATATCACAGCTGGTTTTACACTGAAGGTGCTCAGAAATTGCAATAAGCAGCAGAGACAAAAGGCTCAGTCAAGGACATCCAGGAAACCCTCAGAGGGAGGTACAGGGGCTGTCAGGGAGAGGACGGGGCTTCGCCCAGAGTTCCACTGAGCTCTGCAGCAGATAAACACATTGAGAAGCTTATTCTAAAAAGAGAATTAGCAGAAAATGTGCTGGGGTCCCTTCAGACAACTTACATATATTCATCCAATTCCCACACTGTCCCTACACTGCATACAGCAACAACCTTGGCTGTCCTTTGGCTTTTTTTGGTGCCCTGCAAGGAACGGTTTATTGTCGAGAGCTGGCATCTACTGATAAAATGCATTGATTTTTGTTACCTGCACTCAGATCAAAGAATTTGCTCCTGGCACCAAGCTAATCTTGTGTAGTGGGGGGGGGAAACGGGAAAGCAAACAACGAGCACTGCTCTTAATTAAAACAGCATCATGCTGGAAAAGAAACCCTTACCAGGGAGTCAGCTGCCCTGGAGGTTAATAAAAAGGGGCAGAGGAGGGTGTGCAGGAGGGTGGCAAATTCTGAGTGTGGGATTGCTGCATCTCCAAGGATTTTGACATGTTTTACAAAGTTCTGGACATTGCAAGACTGTATCTAGAGCAGCTAACCAAATAACCACAGCAAGAAATGAAGAAAGAGGGAGGCAGCATGAGCCAGCTCTCCAAAATCCACAATGGGAAGGGAAGGAAAAACAGGAAACAAGTAGCCAGCAGTATTAACACAAACGTGTTTGTGTTGCACATCACACCGTGCTCTCAATGAGGCATGTTTTATGATGCTCTGAATGCAGATTTCATTTCCTTACTTCACGTATTTTATAGTTTTGTCTGCCCTGGGGAAAGGGCTGCAAGGTCCTCAGCAACAAACCCAGCCTCGAGCCGCCTGCAGCTCTGCTCCTCAGAGCTTGTCTTCAGCTTTTGAACTCAAGCAGGACTTTGCCTGTGGCTCTTCCACAGAAACCTCCCCAGGGAAAGCCCCAGATGTTGGCAGGGTGAGGAAATTCACCTCAGAGCCTGTACCAAACATGGACTGAAAGGGATGGGAGAAGGCCAAGAGTTCCCTCCATGGGGCCTGGTGGCACTTTGGGACAGCACAAACTCGGTCCCAACACCAGCCCCTGGTGGGATGCTCCTTTCTTTCCCCCCTGGGATGGAGGGTTCCACCACCGGGTTCTCCCACCGCACCAACCTCTGCTGTGGCAGGAGGTGAAGGAGAGGCATCCAGGCTTTGCAGAGCTTTGGGATGGTCCTGGATCAGAAGTACCATCTAAGCATAAGATACTGCCATCGTTATTGTCACACCCACGGGAGTCACCAGCTACAGGCTGCCATCCATCCTCCGTCCCTTCACTCCGGCACTTAAAATGCCAACTGAGGAGAAGACATTTAATTGCCTCTGTTTTTCATTGCCACATTATCACCGGGGGAAACACCATCTGACACGGTGAGATCGGGCTAACGCAGGGCAACTCCAGGCTCACCAGTTTGAAATGGGGAGGGAAACCCATACACTGCACCGAGGAAAAAATATGCCAAAAAAAAAAAATTAAACCAATCAGGTACCACGCTTACAAACCCTGACAGCCCCCGGAGGGAAACAAGGAAGCATTCCTTGGCTGCTTTCCCATTTATCTGGGGCAAACATAAATAAATCAGGTAGAACCATAAAAAGGGGGGAAAAAACCCCCTGCCCCAACCTACTGCAATGTACTCAGCAACCAAACGATGTCCATGGAATCCGCCAGAAACCAAAAGAGCTGAATCATAAATCTACCTCGCAGAGACCTTGAGGAAAGAGGAAAAAAACCCACTAGACTGGAGGAAAATGAGAATGGCTCGTGGCAGAGCTGTTCTCCACAGGTGCACTGGCCCAATTACATTTGCTCTCAGGGTAACTGGTCCTCGTTAGTCAAAACTGCCAGAGACAACCCACTGCTGGGGACCTCGGGAAGAGGGAGACACTGCAGGGACAACCCGGGTTGGGGGACACCCTGGAAGTGTCACTGCCTGGGAGAGCTCACCTCCGGCTCCCTGTGGGACTGGGGCTGCCTACAGCAAATCCCACCCCTCATTTATTTTTAGGCAGCACCTCGTGGGCAGGTTTCACCCTGAGGAGAAGCCTCAGCGAGGGAACCAGTCGACGCAGTGGGCGAGACACAGGTGGCCCAACGTGTCCTGCTGGCTCAGGAGTCTATCGGGATACCTGATTTTATTAACAAATCCAGTGTGCTCTGGAGCAAATCAGTCTATTCAGGAGGCACATCTGGAACCAAATGGCATGATTTTTTTTTTTTTTATCAGCCCAATTCTGTTCCCAGCAGGGTTTCGTCTAAGACAAGACTGAGACACTGGGTTAAGCAGACATTGGAGAGGCAGAGAGTTTTATTCTTGCACTCTGACAATCCCAATTACACGCATGAAAATGCAGCAAGAAGACAATTAGGAATTGTAGCTATAAATATATATATGTATGTGACAGAGAGAACGTTCTCCCAGCTTAGCAAGGAGCAGAGAGCCCAGCTCTCACCAACAATCTGCATGGTCTTTGGGGAGCCATTTAGACCCAGCTATTCCGAAAGCATCCCCACATCGTGGCTGCCCAACCTGGGGCTCCTTCTGCTGGTGTTTCCCACCCAAGCCCTGGCTGATCAACCTGGCACCATCCATTAAACCAGGATTAGCAATATCAATGCTCTCCTACGACACTGCTATACAATAAGATGCTGCTGCCACTTCTAACTCCATATTCCTGGCTCCCGGCTGCTCAAGCACTGCTCAAAGGCAGATTTCATTCATTTTCCAGCACACCCTCCCACTTCTTCTTCTCTCTCTCTCTCTCCACAGTCTCACAGGTAAACCAAGTCATTTTAGTTGTAATTTTATGTGTGTGTGTTTGCACATGCACAAAATCAATCCTCTCTCAAAGTGCCACCCTTCAACTTCCATGGCAATGATGTACAGACTAATTTTTCTATCTTCCTCTCCTTCCCCTCGTTCTGTGCAGATACAGCTTTATTCAAAAAGCTTTGGTGATTAATTTTAATGTAAGTTATAAATGAGAGCTTTATACAATTGTATCATGCGTGAAGAGGATTACTTTTCCAATGGATTACCATAAAAATGAAGTTGCTGAAGATGTGCTCTCTCGACTACCCAGAGATCATCTGCTCTGTTTGAGCTGCCAAATAAAGGCAGAGAAGAAGGGAGCTTTCATCTCTGATGAAAGGCAGGGTCACAAGGTGTATTACTGTACCACTGCCCACCCTCACTTCAGTTCAGCCTCTGGCTCATCCTCAAACCCCAGCCCATGGCTCCGCTCCCAGCAGCTGAAGCAGCCTCTGGGTGAGACGGTCTCCCACACTTTGGGGGAGTGGGAAGGAAAGAGGGGGTCTCACATTTACTTTGTCCTATAAAAATCTTCAGATTCTTCGGAGGCTTTTACAGGAGAATGAAAAAATAAGAGGAGACTTCAACTGGAAGTTGCCTCTGCAGGAATTAAGCTGCATTTGCTCTGCTCTTTTTCCTGTGTTCATATCAGAAACCATCCATTACTGAACCATTCTGAAGAGCAGAGCTAATGGAGGGAATTTCTGCATTAAGTAAATACGCAAACACTGGACTAAATCTATTTCCAGCATAAATCCATCCACTAAAAGCACCAAAGAGCTCGGTGTGATTAACAGTCTCCGCTGAAGAGGTGATGAGTGCTGATGCAGCAAGGAAGCTGCAGTGAAGATAAAGGGGCACCAACAACGAGGGAGGGCAGGAGTGGAACAGCAACAGGTCTCAGGGCAGCCCAGAAATGGGGCAGACACACCACTAATGAGCTTTAGAAATTATCATGAGAGATCAAGGGAGAAGAGGATTATTGTTGAACAGACCTCGTAATCTGTGTTTCTCCCCTCAAGTCCTACTGCTTAGCAAAAACTTTACTTGCCAAAACACTTGGGTTTTCTGTGGAAGGTGGCTTTAGCTGGACCCGACGTGGCTGGGCAGGGCTTGGGCAAACCTCAGGTTGGGAGCAGAGGGGAAGCAGCAGATGAAGCATCACAGAGCAGGGAACTGCCTGGATTCTGCTGGTGACTGCACTGACCCTATGAGCCAAATGTTCTCACTACCATCCTACCTGACTGCCAAAATCCCACGCCTTATAAACAAATGACATTTCCAACTGCCCTTTTCCAACAGGAAAGCGGCAACAGAACGGTAAGAGAAGTCAGAGGAGCAGGAGGAAAAAACAGTCTAGGTCTTTGTACAGACCAGATGTTTAGAAACCACCTTGAGTCTTTCCTTCGGGAGGATAATTACAATGTACGTTCTCTCTTATTTGCCTTCTGTAATTATTGACCTACTTCTGTAAAAAGAAGCTGTATATGGAAAGAAAACCAAGCTAGAGTAACCCAGCCTGACTCACCCTATGGTGCAACCAGCTTCTGCCTCTATTGTCCAAATGCAGTTCAGATTATGGTCGTAGGGTGTCGGGTACCCTGGAGACAGGATCCGTCCTGATGACTCTCCTTTGATAGTGCCCCCACACTCCGCTGAAAGAAACATATGGGTTAGTGAGAAGATTCATGACAAATTGTGGTTCTCGCTTGGCAACAACGCAAATCTCATCCTGGGAATACAACAGGGAGTATTTCTTGCCATTTAAAGGGAGATTCTTAAAGCCTACAAAACAAAGTCAGTCATTTAGTTCAGCTAAAAGGCTGAGTTATCTGAATAATTCTGTGCTTCTGTGCACATCTGACACGCTGTCAAAGCATCATCCCTCCACCTTTCTGACTCTGAGTGAGTAAAGGCACAGGCTGCCAGCATCCTGCCTTCCCTATTCACATGTGTGGGGTGAAAGAGCTTGGTTCTTCTGCTTCTGTCTGCAAAACATCTTCACCATTCATCAGCCTGATAAATGAAGAAGCCAATATACATATGTATCTGCTAAATGAACCTCAAAAAGATCGTGAGGATTTTGAATGCATTTTCATAAGGCATCCATTAAAATTCTTTAAGTTTTCACGTGTTCACACAGACACAACCATTCACATGTAATAAACGTAGAGCAAACAGGGTAAAGGTTAAGAAAATGGATAAATCGCAGAAATTTGTCTTTTTACCGCAGTGATCAAGGATAAAATTTAGCAGAGATTTACTGCATAAAGAAAGGTCCTAACTCATGGGAGAATACAGAATGCCAATGTCAGAGCACATCACTTGGAACCATGAAAACAGCCTGTCGGTTTTCAGGATCTCAGAGGAGTTAGTTTCTAAGAACTAGAAACACCAACTAATTATGAGGGGGTCAAGTAAAAGACCAACAGCAACTTCACTGAGATACACAAAACTCAACACCAGAGTTTTGCAAGGAAGAAGATGTCCTTCCAGAGGGCTACAGGTGAGAGGGAACTCAGGATTTGGCAAAGAGAAGATTAACCGAGGAATTAAAACGTCTGAGAAAATGGGATTAGATGTCATGTAGCTCTCAAATAAACATGACTTCGAGCTGTCAAACACCTGGACACACTGACACACAATGTCTGCCATTATCTTTCCAAGTGAAAGGACAAGGACTGGAAAAGCAAGTCTCTTTCTTGCAGTGAAGCAAGAAACCTTGTCCCATCAGTGCTCAGAGCAGGATGTTTTGTGTTAAAACCACAGAGATCAGTCGGTCTGAAGATGCCTCACACAGCACCTCATTGGGGCAGTCAGAGTTGATGTCAGATGCATCAGCCAAGGAGGAGGAGAGGGCGCTGGGTGCGATGCCCACAAGCAAAGCACTTGTCAGAGGATGCTTTAGAAGCACGAGTTGTCTCACCTACACAGGTTGGCAGGGGCTGGTCCCAAGCTCTGCGCTCCCCCGTCAGGCAGACCAGGACCCTGCTGCCACGCAGGGTGTAGCCAGGGTCACAGCTGAAGGACACCGAGCTGCCAGCAAAGTGTCCCTCGTCGTGCACCTTGTAGCCGAACTGTGGGACGCCGGGGTCCTCGCATTTAATGAGTTCAAAACCTGGAGTGGGAGAAGCAGCACCCGTTTCTATCAGATATTTAACAGCCAGAAGATATTAACACAAGATCGTATTAATATTCTCCTCTTCGCACCTTTTGCTGGAGAGAAGACACAACATATTGAAAATTAATTTATTTTTTTTTTTAAATTAACACGTGACCAAGATCCCAAAAATCTGGTATCTCAGCTTTGATCCAAACTTTCTGCATCACAAGTTTTGCCAGCATAATCAGCTCCCCCACCCCTGCTCCCCTTGAGACTACAAGGCTTTATGGTCCTGCAGTTGTAACACAAAAATACACCTTTACGCCTCAGATTCCCACCTCCCAAGCGTAAGGGCCTAAGACCTACTAGAAAACTGCAGCTCAAAGCCCTTGCTGGTGTTGTCACTGTTGGTGATGAACTCCAGCCACATGCTGCTGGAAGTGCTGTTGATGCTGGTGCCCAGCATTTCGGAGCGGCTGAAGGAGCCCAGCAGGCGAGCGGAGCTATTGCTGCCATCATAGACCTGGGAGGAACAAGAAACACAGACTGGAAAAAGTATTTTATTTGCTACTTCAGGGACCAAATAATTGTCCCTGAGTGGGAACAGGGACAGTTCCTTTCAAGCCAGTGAAATTATCCCAAACCCAGAGTCTCACTTGATGAGACTTCATGGTGCTGCTGCTCTGAGGAGCAGGATTCCCACCCTGGAGGATCCACATCTTCCTCCTTACACTGCACTCAGGGATGGGGTTTCTGAACTAACTCTCTTTCCCCAGCACAGCTACTGGGAAAAAACCATTTTCTCCCTACAGTGACTCATAGATGTGCTTTGACCCCACAATTATTTAAGAAAAACGCAATTTATTTTTTTTTCTGTCTTTTAGATAGCATGATTCTCTATGAGAATAAAGAGCAACTTCTCACTAGTGGAGATTGATAGTAACTTTCCTCAGGAAGAGATGAGAATCTGATGACAAACCTGTTGAGAGAACATCATTTCTTTCACGCCGAGTATATTCTTTGCGTTAGCTGGAAATCTCTCTTTCCAGTCATTTGTGAGCTGAAAATATGTGGATTACACCTATCTGGCAGTGCAGAAGTATGGCACTTCAATAAGGACAGAGGCGTTCTCTGGGAAGATGGCTTAGCACAGCAGCACACATCTTGTAATATTAATGCCTCCTACAAAACCATTTCTTTGTGGTTAATAGAAACTCAGCCTGGATTTGCTGCCTCCTGTATAGAGTCCCGAAACTTGTAAATGCAGATTAATCTAAGACTTGTGTATGAGAACACTGAAAGAGCTTGAATCTGGAGTTCTGCATTTAAATAAAGCCCTTTTTGCAACAAATCAGCCTTGATCCTTACAAACACAACAATAATGCTAAGAACCTCACGCTTCCTCATGTGTTAACGGTTTCCCTCTACAACTACGCAGATAAGAACTGAAGTTTAGCTATAAAAGAAGAACTCCTGGCAACCCAACAAACCTCTAAATCTCAGGGAAGGCTTTGGAGCAGAAGGTGCAGCGATATGGTACACATACAGAATTTGTGTCTGCATCCACCTGCAGACCAAAGCCTCCAAGAACCAGCCTGGCTGAAGTGCAAAGGACATTTATTCCCTGCTGCCAGAGACTGCTACGAGCTGGGGAAGTTCAGAGGTGCCCATTCCCTAAAACTACACCATATATTTTTAAGCACAGCGGGGACACACACTGGTCAGACAGTGTCCCTGTGATGGAGACATCCTGTGCCTTGCTCTGCCCTCAAAGGGGATACAGGCAGACAATATTCCAGCCCTGCTGCCCTGCCTGGAGTTCAGTCTGGTCCGTGGGAATTCTGCTGCTGTCTTCAAAGCGGCCGTGCCAGTCACTGAACAACCCTGCAGTGACCACGGGTCACTGGGAGTTCTCAGATGAGTCCCTTCCAGAGATTATCACTGCACCGTCTGGGCCTGGGTAGCATTTTCCAGAGGCTACTCTCAGCCAACTCCATTAAAATTTTAGGACATCCCTTTCAGACCTTGCTCTTGTTAGCAGCACAGTTGTGCTTCACTGCTCGAGACAGAAGAATTACCTTGAGGACATCTCCTGCCTCCAGTTCAAAAGTCCTGGCTTTCAGCTGGATCCCCTTTCCCGGCTGGGTCTGGATGGAGTAGATGCACTCGTGGTTGTTGTTATAGTTTATTGGGTAGTTGGGGGACAGCAGGACACCTTGGGTTCCCGTTACAGATGAACCACATTCAGCTATATAGAGACACAAAACCACATTTCAATAACCACATGTACATCCCAACCATACAACACATGCAGGTTATTCCTCCAAACGGCCACAGATGCTCAATCCTTCCCATACCCATCTGCTAATGCATCCATGGGCTCCACTTCCAACGCAGCCAGGAAACAAAACACTCCTTAATAGCACTTCTATCATCATTAAACCTCGGGTGCCTTATGAGAGAGATTAATACCCTCTCCTCATACGAGTAGGGAAACTGAGTCACAGAAAGCTGTCACCCTGCCAGCAGAGCCCTGTGCCCATCACCGGACAGCGGATCTGACCCATCATTATAAACCAAGATGCTAATTCAAAGCCAACTGCAGCAGGGAATTGGCAAACGGGAGCCAGTGTGTCCACTCAGCGCCGGTGCCTGAGCGTCAAGTTCAAAGTTTTGTTACCATCCTCTTTGATTTCCACTCCCCTGATTAGCTTTCTCTGCAACCTGATTATTATTCATGCCCTGAAGAGGCTGCTTCTCACAGCGGGATGACGCAGCCCCGTGACCTCGCTGGGAAAGGCGTTTGGTGTGACACGGCTCGACAGACTGGGAAGCAGACGGGCTCTTGCTGGGATGCTCTCTTTGCAGCAGCCCTCAAAGTCACCGCCACAGAGCAGCAGGATGCAGCTCACAGGCTCTGCCAGAGCGGGGACAGGGAAGAGATGTGGTGTGAGCGGATGCTCCGTGGCTCCGGGCGAGCCAGGCGGCAGCAGAGCTCTCAGAGATTTCTACTTATTAAATTGTACAACAAAAAAATATATGTTAAATCTTTTTGCGAAGGCCTGGAGCATCCTTCTCTCCTCTCTTGTGGCACTTCACTGGTTTTCTTCTTCCGTTCCACCCGTCACCCAGGAGGGGGATGCTCTGCAGACCCTGCCAGGCAAGAGCCTCTGTGGCCCGGCTGCATCAGTGCTGCAGGTGAATTCTTCTTCTCCTCCATTCCTTAAGTTTACTTATTAGTATAAATAACGGCTGGAGGGATTGCAAAAAGGACTTGGAATGGTGAGGAGGAGCGGAAGGGAAGGTGCAAGGTCCAAGGAACCTCTGGAGGATAATGGCAAGGAAAAGCCAGAGGGGGTTTCCCTGAGACATCCAAGTTAATGTGGAATTTGCGTTGTTGAAAATCACCCACCCAGAAACGGCTTTCATGTCTGGACTATTAAGCTTTACAGCACTCTATTCAAAGGGAGGACGGCCTTAAACCCACGCTGGTTTATGGAAACTATCCCAAAAGGGACGACAGCTCTCCCAGAGCTCACCATTAACTTGCTTGTGCAATCACTGGGGCTCAACAGCAGGACTGAGGATGGGCTGCGGGGACTTGGAGCTTCTGCTGACGTGTGTGACCCGTTCTGCCCTGCACGTGGTGTGCTCCCACTCGGGAGAGGACTCCCTACCCCCCTGTTCCCCCCCTACCCCCACACACAGGGCTGATAAAGCTCTTTCCGGCTCCCTCTCCCCTATCCCTGCACCAAACCACCCCACGATGCCGTCCTGGGGGATGCCACCCATCCCTGCCCTCCGAAACAAGCCAGCACAGCGTAACCAACCAAGCAAAATGAAAGCACATGACCACCTACCAACACACCTTGGCAGAGGCGAACTCCACACACGCCGTCTCCCCCCGAGGCAGGTGATGCGGGACGCGCCCTCCAGCCGGTACCCGGGGAAGCAGGAGAAGGTGAGAACGTCCCCCACTCCGAACTGCAGACCCTTCCGGATGCTGTAGGCTGGGACCTCCGGCTCCTCACAGGGCTCCAGATCATACTCTACAGGGGACAACAAAGGGGACATTTACAGAACAGCAGGGTGGCACTTCGTACTCCATTCTCCCCAGGGAGGCTGCCCCAGTCCCTCAACTGGAGAATGAGGAGGGATCTGAGTTTTGATCCAGCTCTGCAAAGGAATCACAGCATAGTTTGGGTTGGAAGGGACCTTTGGAGGTCACCTAGTCCAACCCCTGCCACGGGCAGGGACACCTTCAATGAGCCCAAGTTCCTTACAGCTCCATCCTACCTGGCCATGGATGTTTCTAGGGATGGGGCATCTCCCACCTCTCTGGGCAACCTGGGCCAGTGTCCCCCTCTGTAAAAACCGTGTCTCACAGTGTCTCTCAGTGTGAAAAAATTCATTCTTAATCTAGTCTAAATCTTCTCTCGTTTAGTTTAAAACCATTATCTCCTGTCCTATCACAACAGGCCCTGCTAAAAAGTCCCTCCCCATCTCTTCTGGAGCCCCCTGAGGGACTGGAAGGGACTCTTAGGTCTTCTTGGAGCCTTCCCTTCTCCAGGCTGAACCCTCCCAACTCTCTCAGCCCCCCCTCCCAGCAGAGGGGCTCCAGCCCTCCCAGCATCTCTGGGGCCTCCTCTGGTCCCGCTCCAGCAGGTCCATGTCCTCCTGCTGTTGGTGGCCCCAGAGCTGGAGGCAGCACTGGGGGCAGGTCTCCCAAAGCAGAGGGGCGGATGCAGCCCAGGGTGTGGGTGGTTTCTGGGCTGTTAGTGCATGTTTCCAGCTCACGGCCAGTTTTTCACCCCCCAGCACCCCCATGTCCTTCATGGCAGGGCTGTTCTCCATCCCTCCATTCCCAGCCGGTGCTGGTACCAGGGACACATCCTTCTTTGAGCCACACAGACCAGTCTGGGGGTATTCATCCCCCAGGGTGTCGCCAGGATCTTGATTTAAACCAACTCAAAATACAACAGGTCTCATTTTCTGTACCATTGTCAGCCAAACAAGAAAGTGACATCAGTGGTGACAAAGCAGGATGGAAATTTGTCACTCTCCCTCTGGTTTAGCCAAATGAAGATGAATTGATCCGGATGGGATTTCTGCTGCCTCTACATTACTAATCCTGAAAATGAATGAACACAGCATCTTGCTCAGGGAACATTTAAGCTGCTGCTCAATGAAAGGTCATGCAGCAATATGGCTAAGAGCCAAATGTATATCTTTGACCACAAAGCGTTTTGAAGGAAACCTGTTTTGAAGGTTATTTTTTGAAAAATAATAGACCTGCAAAGTACAAAGCATGTACATATGTATCTAAAGGAAGCTAAAAATATAACTGACTCCCGTTTTCCTTTTCCAAGAAAAGAAAGAAGTCCCCAAACACATTAAAAATAAGTTATAATTAGATAATTTGAGAGACAAGCTTTTTTTTTTTAATGCAAAAAGCCATTTTCCCTCCCATCAAAATGAAAGTTAATTGGAAACTTTCTGACGAGTTTCCATGGAGTATCACATGCAAATCCCTGACTTCAGAGGCCAGAACAAAGGTATCAGAAAGCAGTTCTCTGGGCCCAGCAAGAGAAGACACTGTCTCCAGTTCCCCAGTGATGCCAGTGGGCTCGTGGGAACCTGGCCTGGGCTGCACGTGGCGTGTTCCACCCAGGACAGGCTGAAGCCACGGCAGAGGCTGGGTCACGGGATGAGCATCCGAGGGGAGCCATGAACCAAAGGGAAGAAAAAAGAGACCAGACGGACAATGGGAGTGACCAGCTCTGCCTCACTCCTTATCCAAGAAGTCCAGATTGCTCAACACTGCCTTCCAAAAGATCCCATCTGTCCCAGCTTCCCATGTTGGAAGTGGAAATGTAGTAACTACTGCAGTGATTTTCCTCTGATAAACCGAGAAGGAAGGCATCTGCAGGAAAGAGGGATGGCATATCCCAAAAAAACCACAAGTTGAAACTCTGTCCATAAATGGAACAGAAAGGGGACTGCAAGGAGGACATTTCTTGGGATGTACTGTGGTTTAATGCTAGGGTAATTCATGGGGGTAACAAGAGGAGTGACTATCAGTGACCAAATCACAGCACTGCATTACAGGAAATTATTCCCAAGATCTAGAAAAGTGGGAAGGAAAGGGAAAGAATGACGTCTTTGTCCACCCCTTGTTCTTACCTGAGAAGGTGATGTTGAAGCCCTCGTAGGACATGGAGAAGTCTGAGATGAAGCGAATTTGAGCAGAGAAGTTTCCAAAGAGCCCGGCGCTGAGTGGGGCCGGGAGCCGAGAGCCCGTCAGCTGCTTCAGCGGCTGAGCAAAGCTGGTGTTTTCGGTGATGAGGAGGTAGTCGTGGCCATTCTCCAAGTGGAAGGTATGAAAGGTGAAGAACACACCTGCAAGGAAGGAAAATCAGAGCTGGCTTCAGCCAGCAGTGCTGGTACAGCACCCCTTGTCCTGGAGCCAAAGCCCCTCTCCCTGGGACGACACCAGTATCGATTCCCTCTTTCCCAGTAAGAGCAGCCCGACTGAGAAGGGAAAGCACACTGAAAAACAGGGGCACATTCATCTTGGAAATGAAACAGATGAAAAAAGTGAACCAAGGGAATGGTACACGGCCCAGAACAGAGAAAGGCAGTCGAAATCTTCGATTCCTGTCCCTTTGTAACACAGGAACAGAGACAACACAGGCTCGCTCGAGGGACGCATCAGCCGCGGAAAGGACTGAGCCCGGCGGCTTGGAGGAGTGTTTTATTTTAAAAGCATTGACCTTTAGATGGGTAGCAAGAGCAGCAAAAGCTGCAGCTGTAAGGACTTGAAAACAACAAAACCAAGTTATGTTCTGGAAGGAATTCATACCTAGAAAAATAGGACGTAATCCAAGTATCAAGGTCAAAGAGGTTTTTCCAGAACATAAAGTCTGACTGCAGGGACTTCCTACACCTTCCTGGGATGGGGCTGAGTGCTGGGAGCTGGGGGCTGAGGACAACAGGAGGGACCACGTGTGGACAGACCCGTGTTCCCTCAGCTACATGTGGCTTATCACCCTTCCGTGGGCATCTCCCATGTAGGGGTACACCCTGCAGCCACCTCCCCTCCAGCAGCACCCCAACACCTTGCTCCACGGTCTGGCACAGCCCGGTCCTGCTGCTGGCCCTTCCCTGCTTGTCCCCTCCCAGGGTGGTCAACCCAGGTCTTGCCACCCATAATAGAGCTTAGAATCAAAGCGAATCCTATACTTTTATCCCAGTTACACTGACAAAAATAAGCCCCACAACAGATTCAACTACAGAAAGAACAAAGACGGGAAAAACTGTTTTGTCTCCTCTTCAAAATTCTATTTCAACAATTTGAAAGGTTTCTGTAAGAAGGCTGTGACCTTGCTGCATTTGTAAATGAGCATGGAAGGAGTAATGGGTTACTTAAAGTACCTAGAGATGCAAAATAGTAAGTACTTCAGGCTTCTGCAAAAAAAAAGCGAGGTGATTTTTCATGCTGGCATTCAAACGCAATTAGAAACACTTATTCTCCAGAAAATAGTCCCCACCTTTGAAAACAAAACCCGGCAGCTTTCAGAGAGCAAAGCAAGGCAGGATCTGCTGTTGGGAACCCGGTCACACTTCCCTCACACGAATAAAATAAAGCCTTTTTGCATTTATACAGCTTCATTCATCCAAAGATCTTCATGCACCGAGGGGGAGGCTCCCGAGCCCCGGCTCAGGCTGAGGGGGCTTCACACCCCTCACAGACTGGGGAACTCAGCAGGATGAGAGATACGGAGCCCCCCGTGTAAAGCCAAGGGCTGTTAATTTGGTCTTCAGTCAGTCCCAGGCAGATCCCTGCTTCCTCCCACGCACCAGGAGTGCCCAGTGGCCTGACCAAGCCATTTCATTGAAGCCAATGATTAACACCACGGGCAGCACCAGCCTGGGGCTGATGACCAGGCTGAGAGAGCTGGGACTCTTCAGCCTGGAGAAGAGA